>BSBN01001541.1:600000-879098 GCA_027924645.1 Cunninghamia lanceolata | reverse complement strand
GGGTAGACACTTCAAAGTAAAGATAAATCATGATAGCCTAAAATATTTCTTGGAGTAGCAGTTATCCTCTGAAGAATAACAAAAATGGGTCCCTAAATATATGACTTTGAGATCATCTATAGGAAAGGGAAGGAGAATGTAGTGGTTGATTCACTATCCAGAAAGGATGATAAGGATGAGGCATTGTTGTGTGTCATTTCAATATCACAGGCAGATTGGTTTGAAGAAGTGAGATTAAAGTGGCAATAAGATGTCACTACATGGAATCTCATTCAACAGTTGCAAAATGATCCAAGTAGTTTAGATAAGTTTTGTTGGAAGGGAGATTACTTGTGGTATAGAGAGATTGTACTTGTGCAAGAATTCCACCCTCAAACAAAAGATTCTACAGAAGCTCCATGGTTCTCCAATTGAGGGTCACTCAAGATTTTTGAAGACGTATCAACGAATCAAGCAAGATTTCTTTTGGGAAGGGCTTAAAAGTGATGTTCAAAAATTTGTGGTAGAATGTCTAGTATGTCAAAGAAATAAAGGTGAGACAATTAAGGCCCTTTTCCTTTTGTAACCTTTGGTTATCCCTAGCTAGCAATGGGAAGAGGCCTCCATAGATTTCATCACAAGCCTTTCAAACTCTAAGTCTCTAAAGGTAAGAGTGTCATCATGGTAGTTATGGACAAACTTACCAAATATACCCATTTTGTCCACTATCCCATCCTTTCACAACAAGTATAGTGGCAAAAGCATTTATGGAGAATATACAAAAGTTACATGGTACCCCAAAGGTTATTGTAAGTGATTGTCATCCTATATTTACTAGTAATTTTTAAACAGATTTATTCTCTTGTTTGGGTACTCAACTGGCTTACAATTATTCATACCATCCCTAATTAAATGCAAAAATTATGATAGTCAATAAGTACTTGGAGGGGCATCTACTTTGTTTTACTTCAAATAAGCAATCTCAATGGGTGAATTGGCTGCCACTAGCAAAATGGTGGTTAACACTTCCTTCCATAGTGCTTCAAAAATGTCACCATTTATGGCATTATATGGATACCATCCTCCATCCATCACATCTTCATTGAAGGTTACACCAAGAGTTCAAGCTATGGAAGATAACATGAATCATCAATAGCAGGTACTTTTAAGTCTTGAGGAGAATCTGGCCTTGGCACAAAACTGAATGAAACAATAGGATGATTAACACCATAGCAAAAGGAATTTTGAATTGGGAGATTGGGTCTTTTTGATGTTGCAACCATATAAGCAAATATTCTTGAAACAACAACAAAAATAATAACAAACCCTCACCTAAATATTATGGTCTATGTTAGATTTTCTAGAGGATTGGTAGTGTAGCACAAGCTTGAGCTACCTCCAACAACAAAAATACATCTAGTTTTTAATGTCTCATGTTTAAAATAGGTTATCAATCAACGAATCCTACACAAATAGTGTTTCCTCATCTAAATGAAGAGAGAATAATCATCTTGGATCCTAAGGTAATTCTCCAAACACACACAAAGAAGTTGAGGACTAGGACTATCACAAAGTACCTCATTTGGTGGAAGAATTTGCCTACTAAAGATATCACATGGGAAGATGAAGATCTTGTGTAGAGGAATCTACAATTGATCAGCATCAAGGACAATGCTTATGTGAAAGGGGGGTTGGCGAGTGGGATGCTACACCCTTAACCTATAGCATACATGGAGATATGTGTAGCTGACTTGTGTCTAGCATAAACCTTAATTAAGTTATATGACCATTTATATAGTCTTATATAAGTAGTTATGTTGGCCTGGGTGGCATCAATAGCATAAGTATAGTACATATAGGAGACAGTGGTTAGTTTATTATTATCTTATTGTAAATTTTGTTCTAATTGAAGACTTTGAAGGTTTTCCCCCCTCAAAGTGGCTTATTATTATCATGTATTATAGCATATTTCCTATTATATTCTTGTCTTGTGCAAGAAATTTCATTATATGGAGAATTACACCAATGTCCTATTAATCACTTCAATTTGTCCATCCATTTGTGTGGACAGTTGTGCTTCTCTAAAAACAAGTATCCATTTTATCCCATAATGCACATCAAAACTTACCAAGAAACTTCGAATCCCAATAAAAAATGATGCTTTGAGGAAAACGAAAGTGAATCCAAACATTAGAAAAGAATTGTTCTGCTACATTCTTACCTATCAAAGTCTTCTTGCATGGGAATAAGATACACATTTAATGCAAGAGGTACTCCCTCTCCTTGCACACACTCAAATTCTACATCACAAGCAGAGACCCTCTGCTGCAAACTCAAACTCAAATCAAATTGTTCAACCTGGCAAAATGTAATCTTGTTATAGTAGCTATGGAATACAACTCATTCACAATCACCATTCACTTTATTCAAGCTATCACACACATCTAGGGAAATAACTCCATTCATTTGATCACAAACTTAATTTATATTGTTATTGGTAGCTTTCACTATTACCATACAAAGTTTTTCTCATTCAAACAATTACAATCAGAATTGCATACCATTTATATCTTCTCACTGAATTGTTATCACATCAATTACAACAGCAATGTATTCCCTTCTCCACGTTTCTTCTTCCTCTGTTTCAATGCAATTCAGTTTCCTCATACTTCTCCTCAGCAAACTCTCTACAATATTACTCTTTGTTCTGCCTCTACAATCCAATCTACAATGCTCTGTAATGATTTATTTTCTCCACACCTTGGCTAAACTCCTTGTCCATACACTAAGATATTCTCTTAGTTTCCTCTGTAGCCACACTCTCTACCATATGTTAGAATTTAATTCCCTCTGTATCTTCCACTCTTTCCTCTGTAGTGTAGGGTAAGAACTCGCTACTGGCTTCAGAAGGCCTACTACCTAGGTAGGAGGCCATTCCAGTCATCATTTCTACTAGAATCATGCATCAACTCAGTAAGAGTTGCTATAGGAGCCAGATAGAAGTGGGAAGGACATCCTACAGGAGTAGGAAACATTCAAAAGCAGGAAAGAGGGGGAAACCAAGCTATGTGTTTCAGATTGTTTCAAACATTACAGTTTGTTCAAGTCTCAAATGATAAAGGTACACAACTTGTTAAATCCACTTATGATTATAAGCAACTATATTAAGCAATAAGTTTCAGATGTATTTACCTTATGCAATTGATAGTTTACAAGAGAAGAACAATAGACAAATCATTGCACAAAACAACTACTTATATTCACAAGGAAAATGTGTTCAAAGTTCCCACACAAGCCATGGGAATTGACTATAAAAGATTAAATGAAAAGAGCACATATACATCTAAAATAAGAAGAAACATAGAGGAGAGGAGGGGATCCGTCATTGCCTGTGAAGACAAATCCCTCACTTGTGGCTGCACCATCTTCAGATTCTTCAATTTTGTCTTTAGAAGTACCTACAAGAGGAAGAAAGAGATATGTAAGAGCTCAGGATATCCTTCACTCATGTAAAAACATCAAATGTGCATGTTATCTTCTCATAAGCATCAAAGTAGGAAATGAAAAGAGAAAGAACTTCCATATGCAAATATACAGCCACAAGAAGATGCAAGAAATGAAGACCATATAATAAGAAGAGAGGCTCCTTGCCTCTATATTTTTCTCTAACTTGTGTTCTGAGTATGCGAGTAAAAGAAGACAGTCATCAAATGAACATAACAACCAGTCACTATGAGGACTCTATGACAGGCATAAGAAGGACAAAGGTATGAGGTATAAGGAAGTCATTTCTTGGTCAAGTTTTTGTCACCAAGTTAACAAGGACAGTGAGAAGATATCAGTAGAGTATGAGAGTTGTGAGCTATGGTTGGTTGATAAAAGATGAAGGCCTTGACAGTGGACTCAAAATAGTCAAAGGGATAGTCACCTTAGGTCTAATGAGGTCTACCTTCAAACCTCTTCTAACATACTAATATAGAGTGTTAAAGAACTATAAGACCACTACAAGTTTAGAGGAGTAGCAAGGTTGATCACCTTTAGAACACAGTTTAAAACAACTCATTCTTGTAGAAGTCCCCTTTTTTTCACAGTCAAAATAGTCATGATAATGATTGTTATAGCCCAAAGGATTAAAAGGTGTAAGCCATCGTGAAGGGTTGTCAAGAACTTAGAGTTCGGTGTTTTTCTTTTGACTTTGTCAAATTTTGAGTGTCCATCAATACCTAAAATATTACATGAAGATAGTACAGGCTTGTAAGTGTTTGCTATGAAAATCATGTGACAGCATGGGTATACACAATGGGAGATTGTGGAGAGCAAGAAAGACACCAAAAGCATTGTAAGGGGTGCATGAAAGTTGTATAATCCACAAAGAAGTGATCTATAGTGTTCATTAGAGACTCATAAAGGTTTACAAATGCCTAATAATAAACATCCAAGACACTTTGGGATAGTGATCTTATACAGGCAGTCAAAACATGACTGTTAAGTCATAGACAATATAAATCAATAATGGACAGTCCTAAACAATGATTGTGGGAGTAATAGGACAATCATGAAGACTTGTAATAGTTAGTGGGGATAGTTCTAATGACTAGAATCATAAGGGATAGCACCATGACAGTAGTCACAGTCTAAAAATAGTCATAGACCACAGTGGGATAGTCATCACAATAATATTAGACTAAGCTAACAATCATAGCACGACTGTTCAATGTTGAAATGTTTGATAGTCATGAGAGACTATGTGACCTACATGGTGGCAGTAGTCAGGTACAAGAGTGAAAGAAGAAATAGTTTGAGGCAACTGATCTACTTGAGAGAATAATGCAGGAGGGTTTCAGACCTAATGTTGTTACTATTGGCAACTTGGCAAACATTATTAAGAGAAGGACAATGTTGGTATGATGATGAATGATTGAGCATGATGTTTGAAGGTTTTGTCATTGATGGCAATAAGAAAATGAATAAGGTTGGGACAAAGGATTTTGTCCAGTGAAGAAGACTTAATCATTTTAGCTAAGTGTTGGTAGTATACAAGAGACAACGACAGAGAGATAGTATAATGGCTGGAATTGGTCCGTAGTTGAAGGTCAAATCATTTAGTTTTGGTATGTTATTTGCAATCCTTAGGTGATCTTATATCCAAGATTTATCTCTTGATAAGTAACAGAAGCATATCTTCAAACAGCCTACATCTGATAGAGCATAATACAGTGCTATTTAGAGCACACCACTCAGTTGATTTGGTCTGCATTCCTCCAGTGTTGCATATCTTGTTATGTGGTTTTGAAGTGTTGTAAAAACTTGTATGAAGTGTCTAAATCTAGATTTGCAGGTTTTGAGATCCACTAGAAAGATAGTTGTGAGTGTCCAAGTATCTCTACTTAGTTTGGCAGAGCTTGACTGTGACAGGGCATGTGTTCTTGGGGTCCGCATTTTTCCACTTGAGAGGATATTTTTCTTTGCAATTATAGAGGTATGATCTATGATGTCTGAGTCTCTAATATGGTTTTGAGCAAGTATTGTGATCCACAGTGAAAGATGTAGTCTGACAAATAGATTAAGTAATAGTCCATGTTTAAGGCCGACATGACAGTGTGATGTGTAAGCAGTAAGATCTTTTATTTGGAATCTTATCCTAAGTGGTTCTACAATTGTAGCCAAAATATGTGAATGTAATTCAAATGTTTTTTGGGTCCACTATGAATTTTGGTGAATGAATTTGGCTGACAAGTTACATAAGGCATGACTACATGCTACACCACATTAGGCTGACCTAATATGAAGATTCTAAGTGTTGCAGATATATATATATATATATGGAATCAAATTTAGTGTTTGTGAGATTGATGATGCAAATGTGAATACATGTGTGTGTGACATGCGAAATAAGGCAATTTTGTAAAGACGATAAGAGTAGAAGAAGAGAGATCTTGTTTCCATGTAAAAGTAGAGCAATGAAACAAAGTAGTTAGAGATGAAGAGTTTTGAAATAGTATTTATGTGCTTCATTGGAGCTATAACCATGCATGTGTAGATGCAATTAGAGCAGTTCAACCTGGCAGTGAGTCATCCTTATTTCCTTCTTTCTTTCTCTAGGCAGTGATCTTGTTTTGGCAATGAGCATTTCTTTGGACAGTGAGCCATGGGTAGTGAGCCCTAAGGCAAAGAGCCTTCTTGTAATTTTGTATTATTATTACATAATTATTGTGAGCTAACACTCACCGTGGTTTTTCCTTGTTTAGGGTTTTCCATGTAAAAATCCTAGTGTTTATGTGTGATGCTTTGTGGTTGCTTCTTCTATGTTTAATTTGCTTTCTTTTTGTGAAATGTGGCAAATGGTTTAAAGGTTTAATAAGAGGTTTAATACAATATTGATTCACCCCCCCTCTCAGTATTCTGGGTGTTCAACAATTGGTATCAAAGCCTGGTTCCTTGGAAGAAGTTTAATAGCTTAAGGAAGATCTTGGAGATTAAACACATGGCAAGAAAAAAGTATTCTACTCCTCCTGAAGAAATTGATTCAACTGAAACTATAGAAGAAGATTGCATAGTTGTCAGTGAAGAAGAACTCAAGGTTGCCCTTGAAGATCTTGAAAAGGTTGAATTAGAAAATAGGGATCTAAAAGATAATGTCAAGGAAGTAGATGAGTGCATCAAAAAATTGAGGGAGCAAGTCAAAAAGTTCAAAGAAAAATATAAGGAGGTTAGTGAACAATTGTTATATGTAAATGAGACCTTGAATGATCTAAAAGTGGTAGTTGTAAAAAGAGCAAAAGTAGAAGAAGACCTAAATCAGTTGGTAAAAAGCAAATCTAAAGACTGTACAAAGCTTGAACAAGAAGTTGTGGATCTAAAAGATGATCTGAAACAGGCATGGATTTAGGAAGATAAATTTAGAGTGAGTGCTTCCCAACTTGAAGAATACTTGCAAGTCAGAAGAGTCCTGATGACAAAGAAAGTTTGGGATTTGAGAAAGGTGAAAGTTCTAAAGCCAGTCAAGAAAAGAATGCTGAGATCAAGAAGGACAAAAGAAAATAGATCCAGAATCAAAGAAACAGACCTAGAAGACCATCATTCAGGCAACCAAATACTCAAAGGTACCCTTCTTTCAATGGTTATTGTAATACATCCAATAAGTTTGGTCATAAGGCTACTCAATGTAAGAGCATAGTGAATCAAAATGTTCCATCATTCTCTGGTCAGTGTTTCACTTGCAATAAAGTAGTTCACAAATCTAATGAATGAAAAAGTCATATAAGGAATGGGTACAATAATAGAAGGAATACTCAAACTTTCAAGGTAATTACTTTATATGCAAGAGGTTTGGTCATGGAGCTAGTGAATGCAGAAGTCAGATGGGGAACAACTATAATAATGGAAGGAATGTTCAATATTTCAATGGCAATTGCTTTGCATGCAATAGATTTGGACACAAGGCTAACCAATGGAGATCAAGGATGAATTAAAGGAACAATGGTTAGAGAAATGTTTTATGTTTCAATTGCAATAGGCTTGGACATATTACAAGGTTTTGTAGAAGCAAGAATATGAAGAAGGATAATCAGGCAAAGATGAAGAAACTGGTACAAAAGGAAGATCTGACAGAGATCAAGAAGGAGATGAACAAGATTTGGGTTATGAAGGAAGCACATGAAGTCAAGGATGAGTCCGCACCAGACTCTGGTGTAGGTATTTCCTCCAGGAAGTAAATTGGAAGCTCTAGCTCAAGGGGAGCTTAAATGAAAAATCTTGTTCCCCCAGCCAGAAAAGTGGTGCTGACATTCAGTACAAAGGTATAAGCTAGAAAACAATATAATAGATCTTTTGAAGAAGATTCTGGCATAAAAGAATCTAATGTGGTGAATTACAGAGCAATTTAAATCGATTGTGGGTGGCAGAGTAAGCGTTTGACAGCTTTTTAAATCCAGCATTTATGAATATTAGGCTTTGATGAAAAAGGGATAAAAGGGAATTCATTTGAAAGGAAATTACATTGCATTCAAACCCTCAAGTGTCTAAGGAGATCTAAAAGTGAAGCTAAGGTGAATCCAAGTATTCAGGGATTGGTGTGAAGAAACCCTAACCAGAAACAAAAGGTATTTACAGCTCTCACTCTTGAATAATTTTCTGTGTTGAGTTTGTAAAGATGTCTACTCCTCAAGTAGTTGAGATAACAGAGATGCCCCGTCCTAAAATCAAAAGGCACCCATACAAATCACTCGAGACCGATCTGGATGGTGCATTTTTTGAAGTTCTACATGGGATTATGCATACTGAAGACATTAGGGCATACATACATGCAAACTTGGAAGAACATAGTCATATGAAGTTAGGGAAATTATACTTGGATGAGTTGACAAATGATAATTTTGAATTGAAATAAGAATATAGCACTCTACATGAGAAGAATTTGGATACCTGGTTGGATTTTCCAGTAATCTTGGATGATGCTTGGGTTAGGTATGTTTTGAGAAGGATTCATGATGAGTTATTTTGGCTTGATGTGCCCTATATGATAACAAAGGATACCATCAAAGTAGTAACTAGCATGTGCTCCACCAGAAAGGTTCTAGCCCTAAAGACTATGAAGAACAATACAATAATACAATTGACAGATGCAAAATTTGATAAGAGGGCACTAACTGTAAATGATATTGTGGATCCAACAGTGAGATTTCTGTTAATAGTTATCGGTTACAAGGTCTATTTCTCCAACAGGGAGAACTCAGTCTCTGCATCAGCCATATATACAACATATGATATGGTTAAGAACAATACAGACTATGACCTATGTGAGTAGCTCTGGGAACAATTGATGGAGAATCTGAAAAGGACAAAGGACACAAAATACCCCTTCAAGTATGGAACTCTGATCATTTGCCTATTTTTCTATTTTTTGAAGGAGTTACCAGGTATGGATAATATTGGTTGGCTTGGTCGCTCACCAATAGCAGCACAAATCAAAAATCATTTGTAGAGTTTGGGAAATGTTGATAAACAAAATACAATTTTATGGGGTTATTTTAAGAATTTCCAAAAGAAAATGCAGGCTAGGGCTAGGATCCTTGAAAAGATAGTGAAGAAATATGAGGACATTCTATTTATGGTGGACAAAGATAAATGCCTCATGGAGGCTATAGAACCCAAAACTGTATGGGTCCTTACCATGGGATATGAAGTCACAAAGGACCTCCTAACTAGTTTTGTAGACTTGATGTTGAGAAAACCAAGAGATCCTAAGGAGGACAGATTTGGAACATTTGAAGAATTATCTCTCAAAGTCCATTTGGAACAAAAACAACCGGAAATCAAGAAGAATGCAAGAAAAATGGTAGATGAGTTTGTTAAAAGCCGATTTATAGATGAACAAATAAATGAAGCAAGAGCCAAGGCAGAGGCATCCAAGGCTACAAATACTCCGGTAGGACAAACATCAAGAGATCTAGAAAACAAAGCAGAAAAATCTAAGAAAGAAAAGCTTGCCTCCAGCTCTGGAAGGAGAACAAGAGCCTCCTTCTCCATAGCAGCTACCTCTAAGAGTTCTAGACCAATTCACACTACAGAGGTTGAGAAAGAAAAAAAAGCCTATAGATATTGAGAAGGAAGTACCTGTGAAGAATCCTATCAAGAAGAAGAGAAAGAAAGTAAAGGCTACAAAGAGAGTATATGTAATCCTTGGAGATGGAGAAGAAGAAGAAGAAGAAGAAGAGGAAATAGAAACAGATGAGGAAATCAAGGAAAAAAGGATGAAAATAGATGAAGCCATCTCTAGAAAAAAGGAGAAGCCTTCAGAAAAAGTTAAAGACAAGAAGAAGAAGAAGAAGAAGAAAGGAGAGAAGACTGAGACTAAAGAAAATGAAGCAACTATACCCTTGGAAGACATAGTCAATGCAATAGCACAACATGGGAATTTGAAGCCTATTGCTAGTATATACAATGATAGTTTAGATGCAAACAAGGTGATACTTGAAACAACTATTGTAAGATTTTTGGTTATGTTTAGTAAAGCTCTGATTGAAGTCATAGATGATTTACCAGATAGTTTAGCCAGCATCATGATAGTAAGAAAAGGAGCTATGGCAAAAGATGTTGAGTTAAAGGAATATGTTTTATTAAAACTATGACCAAATATTACCAATGAAGAGAAGGTCAAAGTCACTAAGATACTTAGTGAAAAGTTTAGAACAAAGAGAACGGTCAACATTCTAATGTCTACTAACACTAAAAATCTGGTCAAGGAGACTAAGAAGATAACACTGAATGTGTTACATGAGTTGCAAATCCCAACTATTGCTGACACTGATGAAGAAGAGTGAAATGTTGATGCTGATAATGTAGTTCCAGAGATAAATATGGAACAAAGCATGGGACAAGGTATAGTTTCTCCTCCAGTGGGTACAAGGAATGAAGAAGTGAATACAGAATAGAATATGAATCAAGGTGGAACACCTCCTCTAGTAAACTCTGAGCAAATTGAAGAGATGAAAGAGACTGGGGGAGAAAAGAAGTTTGAGGGGGAAAAGGTAACACCTGAAGAAAATGCCTCTAAGGAACAAAGTGAGCAGAGGAAAGAAGCCATTGAACAGATGAGTGTCAATCCTACTCCATTTGTAGAGGAAAATGAACAAGATGTTGCTCAAGAAAATCCTCCAAAGAAAAATGATGTTGAGGAGTCCCATGATGAAGACAAAAGAGACACTATTGACTCTTTGAGAGAGTTTTGGGAGAAGTAGAAGGAAGCTCAAATTTTGACCACACCTGAGCTATTGCAAGGACCTATTAACCTTTCTACAATGTCCCCATTGTAGAAGTTAAGACTTAGGATAATTTTTCAGGCTACTACACAAGAAGAGATATTGAAGTCCCATATGGAGGACAGTGAGTTGATTGAAGATGCATCAGAATTTTTTGAAAATATTGTGCCCGGAATAAAGAGAGATACATCTTTGGGTCCTACTGCTCAATTGAAGAAACTTATGGAATCAATCAATTCTCATTTTGAGTCCCTGGAACAAGTTGCAGAAAAGAAGGTAAGGGCAGAGATTGATGACAAGAGATTAGTTGAGTTTATTGACAAATTTGCTCAAGATAAAATTTTGTTAGATAAGAGCATAGAGTATGCACAGATGGCCATTAAAGAAGCTAGTGAACTATATAAATTTTACCTTACATGGCCTGATAAGACTAAGGACATAAAAGAGAAAATAAATGGATGGGAAGCTCAAATAATGAAGATCTCTAGAACATATGATCCGGTAAAAGATGCCATTGGCAATCAAAGGCACAAGTTGAGACCATTCATTCTAGCATACATAAGTTGCAGACCTAGAGGGAGATCATAAGGCATAGAATGAGCCAGCTCCAGGAGATAGCAAGCTTCAAAATTGCATCGACCCTAACTAGGTTAGTAGCAGCTACAGATAAGACAAGGCAAATCACTAAGGCCCCTGCTACCACGAAGAAAGCAAAAGAGTTGGTGTTCCAGATTAATGGGCACATACTAGTTTTGAGCGATGCTAACGTCAATTGGGATGAAGAAGTGGTGCAACTAAAGAAGATCTACAAGGACATTCTCCTTGAAAAATAGTAAGCAATTTGATTTCACTTGTATATATGTGGAGAGTAGAAAAATAGTTTGAAGTTTTGGCGACTTGTACATATCCTTGTATCATACACCTTTTCCATTGATGTCAAAAGGGGAGAATGAAACAATGAAACATGTGAACAACTTTTGAAAAATAAGAAGAGAAGCATGAAGTTAGGGGGAACAGTGTGTAAAGAGAAAGGGGGAGCAGTGTAACAGTTTTTCACATCAAGTGTTGCCATCAAGGGGGAGATTGTTGGCAACTTGGCAAACATCATTAAGAGAGAGACACTATTGGTATAATGATGAATTATTGAGCATGATGTTTGAAGGTGTTGTCATGGATGGTAACGAGAAAATGAACAAGGTTGGGACAAAGATTTTAGTCCGGTGAAGAAGACTTAATTATTTTAGTTGTGTTGGCAGTATACAAGAGACAACGATAGAGAGACAGTATAATGGATGGCATTGGTCCACAGTTGAAGGTCAAATCATGTGGTTCTAGTATGTTTTTTGCAATCCTTATGTGATCTTATATCCAAGATTTTAGCTCTTGATAAGTACCAGAAGCATATCTTCAAACAACCTAAGTCCGGCAAAGCAAAATACAATGCTATTTAGAGCAGAACACTCAATTGATTCGGTCTGCATTCCTCCGGTGTTGCATATCTTGTTATGCTGTTTTGAGGTGTTGTAAACATTTGTATGAAGTATCTAAATCTAGAGTTGCAGGTTCTGAGATCCACCATGATAGTTGTGAGCGTCCAAGTATCGCTACTTAGTTTGGCAGAGCTTGACTGTGACAGGGCATGTGTTCTTGGGGTTTGCATTTTACCGTAAGAGGATATTTTTCTTTGCGATTCTAGAGGTATGATCTATGATGTCTAAGGAGTCTCTGATATGGTTTTGAGCAAGAATTGTGATCCGCAGTCAAAGATGTAGTCTGACAGATAGACTGAGTCAGTAATGGTTTGTGTTTAAGGCCGACATAACAGTGTGATGTGTGAGCAGTAAGATTTTTTGTTTGGAATCTTATCCTAAGTGGTTCTACAATTGTAGCTGACACATGTAAATGTAATTCAAATGTTGTTTGGGTCCGTTGTGAATTTTGGTGAATGAATTTGGCTGACAAGTTACATAAGGCATGACTACATGCTACACCACATTAGGCTGACCTAATATGAAGATTCTAAGTGTTGTGGATATATATATGGAATCAAATTCAGTGTTTGTGAGATTGATGATGTGAATGTGAATACATGTGTGTGCGACATTCAAAATAAGGCAATTTTGTGAAGGAGATAAGAGCAGAAGAAGAGAGATCTTGTTTCCATGTAAAAGCAGAGCAGTGAAACAGAGTTCAGAGATGAAGAGTTTTGAAATAGTATTTCTATGCTTCATTGGAGCTATAACCATGCATGTGTAGATGCAATCAGAGCAATTCAACCAGGAAGTGAGCCATTCTTCTTTCCTTCTTTCTTTCTCTAGGAAGTGAGCATGTTTTGGTAGTGACCCTTTCTTGCAATGAGCATTTCTTTGTGCAATGAGCCTTCTTGTAGTTCGGTATTATTATTACATAATTATTGTGAGCTAACACTCACAGTGGTTTTTTCCTGTTTAGGGTTTTCCACATAAAAATCCTGGTGTTTATGTGTGATGCTTTGTGGTTGCTTCTTCTATGTTTAATTTGCTTTGTTGTTGTCAAATGTGGCAAATGGATTAAAGGTTTAATAAGAGGTTTAATGGAATACTGATTCACCCCCCCTCTCAGTATTCTGGGTGTTCAACAATTACATATAAGACTCTAACTATGGGTTTGTGGTTGTAAAGCAAATGCAGGAAGACATCTTAGCATTATATCAAGATTGCAACGTTGAATATGGCTCAATTCCTTTCTTGACATATCTGTCTAACCTTCTTCAGAAGGGAATGCAAATGTTTCATGAATTCATGAATGATGCTGAAGGGCTTTCTTGCGACATCAATGAATTGAATACCTCATTTGTAGAATCTCATGAAAAAAAATTTCAGCAATCATGATTGCAATGCAAAATATCAAGAAATTCAATGATAGAGTGGGACATACAGAAGTGCCTTCTTTGGCAGTGGAGTATTGATATGAGGGCAGACAACTGAGAGGGGGGTGAATCAGTTGTCTGAAAACTTTATCTTTTTGCTGGACTTAATCCTCTTCTAAAACTTATCCACAGATTAATGATATAACAATGAAAGCATGAATCAACAACACATGATCAAAAACATAATCAACACACATAACACTAAGATTTTTATGTGGAAAACTAGTTAAGGGAAAACCACAGTGGGGGTTAACCCACAAGATTTATTCTTTGTTAAAAGAATAGAAAAATGGAAGGCACTTGCCTTAGGGCCTACTGGCCAGAGCACACTGCTCACAGAGACTCACTTTCTACAAAGATATATGAATGGTTATTACAGAATGGATGAACTGAGAAGCAGCATCTTCACTATGCCAGGATTCAGTTCCATTGAATCTCTCAACACCTCTGCTCTGCTCTTATATTCTTCTTCGCTACCTTCACATCATCACCTTCTTCCTCTTCTACTCTTCCTTTTCTCTGCTCTGCCTTTCCTTAGAATCTTATCATTTCTGCTCAAGGAGACACTCTTCACGACTTAATCTACAAGTATTTATATGCTACATCAACCTTGGAATGAATCATCAAGGTCGGCATTACATTCATCAACCATTGGAACAATCTCCAAGGTTAGAATTACAAACATTTACAAAAAGAATTGACTCAATACAAAGTGTTGCATGTGGATCACTACACTATCGGCCAAACATAACTGGGACTCAAATCTTCCTTGAACAACAAGCCACACGTCATAGAACTTCTCTTCGATCATCCGCAACACGCATGAAACATCCAGTTGGCCAAGACTGGAAAGAATAGCAATATCCAAGGAGAAATCTTCAACTACGATCTCAATCATCAATGCAGACCACCAACACAATAGGCACATGATCCAGAGACCACCAAAAGCATAATGAAATCAACAAGAACAACCGCACCACCTCAAATCAGCAAAGTCACTTTCATCTTCATACCAGAACTTAAGAACACCAACTGTCATGACTGTCACACTAGAAAGATTGCTTGTGGACCTCCAAACCACGAACCACTTGAGTTGAGGATACACATCAACATCCCAAACATGCCTCTAGAACCACAGGCCATAATATTCCAATGCGGAGCAATCCGGACCAATTCCTATCACTTTGTTACCTCTGAACAACAGCAGAACCCGGTTCTACTCAGATGGCCATAACTTCACAAATTCTTCATGCGAACCTCTCAAATCATAACTGGAGCAACTTTAGACAATCCTCGACAAACCCTTTAGTCCGCAGACTCTGATCTTCATTTCACTGGAAATGCAGAGCAATCTACTCCACTGAACTACACTGTCTTCACTGTTTCAAACAAAGAGATGTGTAACTTACTTGATTCTTCCAAGGAGGTTAATTTTCTCAATATCCTCAACATACCAGTCTTCTAAACAGATAATAGAATAGGATACAGTTGATACCAATGACAACAAGGATATGTTGACATCAATGACAACACCGATTAGGCACATATTTGCAACAATCTCCCCCTTTGTCATTGATGGCAACATATCATGTGAAAAATTGATTCAACCATCAAGACAAGGACTTCTCCCCCTTTCTCTTATCACACATGTAACCACTTTCTTCACAGCTCCCCCTTTCACCAACAACTACTTTCTTCCAAGTTTTTCACATGACTTCTCTCCCCCTTTAACATCAATGGAAAAGGGCACATATTTGTAGTCTTCTTTCCCTTTTTGACAAACTAAGCTTTAGAATTATCGTATTGACTACTCCCCTTGAGTAGCATCCCCTCATCGTCAATCCGCATCACAAGATATGACTTTGAGTTCCACCGGACTGATGCACACTAGTGCATCTCAGTTTTGAACAGAACGGGTAATAACCCCTAGCATCTCTCTGAGGGACTCAAAAGTATCCTTAGGTAAAGGCTTAGTGAAGATATCCGCAATCTGATCCTTTGAAGAGACAAACTCCAATCTGACTTCATTCTCATTTACCTTCTCTCTCAAAAAGTGAAACTTGATGGATATGTCCTTTGTCTTTGAATGCAACAAGGATTCTTTGAGATGTTTATTGCACTTAAATTATCATAGAAGATTGTAACAGGTTCTTCAAACACAATTCTGATATCCTTCAACATTTGCTTCATCCATAGAACTTAAGTACAATTACTTGTCACTACTATGTACTCTGCCTCTGCAGTGGACAAAGATATTGCCTCCTGCTTTTTGTTCAACCAAGAAACAAATCTCTTTCCTAAGAAGAATGCACCACCACTAGTACTCTTCATGTCATCCACATCTCATATCCAATTATGAAATATACCAAGCCAATTTTTTTTACTTTTCCAATTACAACAAGCAGAGCAATACACAATCATTGAAGTTAGCAATTAAACCAAACGATGTGGAATTCAACTCTAACCAAGAATGTACACCAGGATGGCATGATCATATGGTCAGAGGATCTCTATGCAATGCTGATAAAGGAACTCTAACCAAGAATGCGCCGGATGTCGACGAGCATATGGTCAGAGGGTCTTGATGCAATGCTGATATAAAGAACTCTAACCAAGAATGCGCCTGATGATGACGAGCATATGGTCAGAGGATCCCTACCAACTATTATGCTGAAATAACTCGACATCAAGAATGTGCTTTCCAACCCGAAGTGGAATTGGAGCTACCATATGACGGAGATGCAAAGTATTATAAAACAAATATGAGAAGAAGTATGAAGTGCTGACAGTACTACTGTTCAGCTTACAATAATTAGAGACTTCCAACCCAACTCAAATGATAGAAGTTAGCAAACTGAAATGATGGATCAGCAACTTTGAAAAACCAAACCAGCAACATAAAACCCTACAAAAATGCTCACACCTCACTCATTTCTCAACTAAATGACCTCAAATCTGATGTGATGCACTCCTATGACAATGGCAACCAAGCTACACACTATAGACCACTCTTAAACCCAAGTATTTATTTAGCATGCTTTCTAATGCACTCCAAAGAGGGGCGGCCAGCAAGAAGGGCGATTTCCTTCTAGAAAATCAGATTCTTCATAATAAATTCTGTAAATTGGCACAATGGGGCACCCAACATAGACAAAGGGAAATATGAAATACCCAGAACAAATGCCTTTTTATTTTCAGATTTATGAATGAAACTACAGATTCAGCCCTGTTATCAGCAACTCCAAAAAATGACATAAAATGCAAATAACTGAACTACAAACAGAACTCAAGCTACAATGCAAACCTCACTACAAAAAAAATCACTACTATTAGCAAACCTCTCCCTAGGTGCTATCTCTCAAGCACGAAGTGAGCCTAGGCTAGGAGGCATTCATTCCTCGAAGCAGTCCCAAAACCATTACGGCAGCATAACATTATCAAGCTTTCGGATGCCCAAATGAGAACACTCTTCCTCCTTTTATACTTTTCCAACTGGGAGTCTCTAAAATCCTCTTGCATATGGGATAAAACATGAGAGGGAAAATAATATAATCCTCTTCAATTCTTTTTCAACCTCAACCTTAAAGTCCCCTCTTTTAAAACAACATTAATATTAAATAATAATATTTAATTTACGGACTTTAAAACGGAGGCCAAGATGATGTCAGAAATCAATGATCTATAGCTCGTTGGAAAGGTCTTGACAAGGCGAATCCAACCCCACTCTCAAAATCTCATTCTGGTGCCAATCCTGAACTTACTAAAAATAGCCGTAACCAACAGGGACTAAGGAGAACAAACCCGGAAAGAAACTGCCAACCAAACCACAATCCACAAACAAAAGCAACCACCAAAACATGAAACCCCAATTTCAACCTCCAAGTAGCCTACGGGTCTCTGGAATAGGCCAACGGTCAACTGTAAAAGATCAATCTAGAAAACGGGACATTACAAATTAGCATATGTATATGCATGAAGAGTGAAATCTCCATCCTTAGGATACCATAAGCCATAATCAGTTGTCCCCTTTAGATATCTGAAAATTCTTTTTACTTCTACAACATGAGATTCTCTAGGATCGGCTTGAAATCTAGCAACAAGGCCAACTGCATTCATAATATCAGGTCTGGTTTGAGTCAGATAAACAGTCCTCCAATCATTGATCTATACCTTTTCTGATCTGCCTTAGGGGAATCATCATCCTTACTCAACTTGCATCCAGTTACCATAGGAGTACTCACTGGTTTTGAATCCTCCATTTCAAAATTTTTCAACAACTCCTTCACATATTTAGACTGAGTTATAAAAATGCCTTGTAATATCCTGCTTAGGATATTCTCTAAAAATTTTAAATGCTCTGATACCACTGTAATGAACCCCTCTAGTTCTCCGGTTTCCAAAGCTTTGCAAATGATGAATGTTTGTTTTGGTTCTTGAAATATATATGATTTTTTTGTGTTTTCTCAATAAGATGCCAGGAACAATGCAACAAAGGAAATTGCAAATCAACTAAATAAAGACATCTGCTGCAAATGATTTATTAAACTATTTCCAAAAGCTTTTTACAATTATGTGCATACCCGAATGAAGGAAACCTTATTTGTCTTCAAACGTGATCACCTATGTTGTTGCTGTCAACACTGTTCACACACTGTAGCATTTACTGTAGTGCATTACTGTAGCGCGTCACTGTAGCGGTACTGTAGTGGCACTATTCACAGCACTGTATCAGCCAACAAAAAAGCTTGAAATCTGATATAAATGGCTGCCAAGAATGAAGCTACAAGTCTGTAATTAATTATTCTTCATTAATCTTCAAACCCTTAATGATATCTTTCACCTTTAAGCACAAATAGAACTCCAGAATGAAGCTCTCCTCAGGCAATGATTCAACTGATCTTTCACAGCCTCAAGATTGCAAAAACAATGAAGAGTTTTCGTTCTCCAATGCTGATATAAAGACAATCTGCTGAAACCCTTGGTCTCATGCACAAACTTCAAGAAATCCTCCAAAGCAAAGTTAAATGATCATTCAATAATTCCTTTGATTTGCTTTTTGAAACCTTTTATATCCTCTCAACTCTTAAGTGCCTTTAATCCCCTTTTGAAATCCATTTTAGGTTTTTCATAAAACTTTATACTAAGTCTTCAAACTTGGGCTCTCATATTCATAAATAATAAATGCACTTTAATATCATTTAAAATAATATAACTTGTGTGCACATTAACTTTATACTATGCCTTGAATGATTTAATTATTAGTAAAGTCACCTTTATTAATAATTAAATATTATAACTTGCAAAATAGACCTTATTTCTCCAAGCCAACTAAGAATTGGGATCAACACTGAAGTTACCACATGTCCAGGTGCCCTACTATATATAGAAACACTGAGTCCAAATCACTAGGTAACTTACTATAAATAGTAAGTGTATGCAAAATGAGTCTAGAACAATCCCTGATGACAAATCCAAAATACGACCAGGTGCCTAACTATTAATAGCAATATCGACTCCCCCTGAAATGGTGACTTACTATAAATAGCAAGTGTGAGGAACTGAGTCAAACGAAGGCCAATCCTGAACCAAACTGAGCTCCGGAGAAGGAAACACTCTGATAACTGCCAAACAGGACCCTCTAAACAACTCCATTAGCCTACGAGGGTCAGGAAATAGGCTAATCCTCTTAAAACTGATGCTGGCAAAAATGGGGACATTACATGCCTTTATCTGACTGAATGATTTGTAGACCCAAGAAGAAGTTCATTTCACCAAACACATACATCTCAAATTCACTTTGCATCTGATCAGCAAAATTTTTGCACATGCTCTCATTCCCACCAAAGATGATATCATCAACAAATACCTCAACAATCAAAATGTGTTCATGATCAATTTTGAAATAAAGATTACTGTCAGTTGTGCCTTTGTTAAAACCTAGCTTTATCAGATACTTATCGTCTTGCATACCAGGCTCTTGGGGCTTGTTTAAGTTCATACAATGCTTTCCTCAATATGCAGACCATATCTCCCTTGTTAGACAACTGGAATCCTTCTGGTTTCTCAATGTAGACTTCTTCTTCCAACTCTCCATTCAAGAATGCTGACTTGACATCCATCTAGTAAACTTTGAAATCTTTGTAAGCAGCAAAGGTAAGAAATAATCTGACTACTATTCTTGCCACCAGAGCAAAAGTTTCTTCAAAGTCAATTCCCTCAACCTGAGAATATCCTTTGCACACCAATCTTGCTTTGTTTCTCACAACTTCATCTTCATTCAATTTGTTTCAGAAGACCCATTTAGTTCCAATTACATTCTTGTCTTCAGGTGTAGGAACAAGATCCCAAGTATAATTCTTTTCAATTTGCATTAACTCTTCTTCCATTGCTTTTACCCAATTTTCATCATTACAAGCTTCATTTACTGATTTTGGTTCAACTTTTGAAATCAAACAATACTCCATTTGTTCCTCTACTTTTTTTCTTCTAGTTTGAACACCTTTATTTTTGTTTCCTATTATCTGATCTTTAGAATGATTCAACCTTACATACCTAGGGGTTTTGGGATTTTCTTGAATTTCTAATTCTTGAACTCGTTCCTCATCATCTGCACTAGCTTCTTGAATTTATAGATTTTTTGGAGCAGTCTGAGTCTGAGTTTGAGTCTGAACTTGTTTTCCATTATTTGGACTTTCATCATCTAATTCATATCCACTGACCCTGGAAGTTCCTTCCTTTCTTTCATCAACCTTGACATTAGCACTTTCAACAATCTTCTTTAATCTTTTGTTAAAGCACCGGTAAGCCTTGCTTTGATTAGAATAACCCAGAAATATTCCGTCATCACATCTTGGATCAAACTTGACTAGATCTTCATCTCTCTTGATATACCATTTACTACCAAAAACTCTAAAATATTTTACTGTAGAAGCATGACCAAACCATAGTTCATAAGGTATTTTACCAGTATTACCTTTGATGTGTACCTGTTTAAGAGTGTAGACAGCAGTACTCACAGCCTCTCTCCAATAGGCATATGGAACATTTGCCTCCTTCATCATAGTTTGAGAAACCTCTTGAATAGTCTGGTTCTTCCTTTCCACAACTCCATTTTGCTAAGGAGTTCTAGGAGCAGATAATTGTCTTCTTATTCCATGCTTTTCACAGAATGTATTAAACTCACTTGAGGTGAATTCTCCACCTCTGTCAGATCTCAGACACTTTATCTTCATTCTAATTCCATTCTCCACCATAGCCTTGAACACTTTGAATTTGTCAAGAGCCTTTGATTTCTCTCTTAAGAAAGTGACCCAATCATCCAGAGTAATCATCAATCAACAACATAAAATATCTGTCTCCTTGCAAACTCCTAACTCTAGCAGGTCCACACAAATCAGTGTGCACAAGTTCCAACAATCCACTTGAATTTTGTTCGTTACTCTTGAATGTAGTTCTGCTCTATTTTCCCAACAAACATTCCTTACACATGCTATTGGCATGTTTCACAAGCTTTGGAAGATCTCTTACAGCCTGACTAGTGCTTATCTTGGCAATGTTATCAAAGTTTACATGACACATTCTCCTATGCCATAACCAACTCTGATCAATTTGAGCAATCAAGCAACTTTTACCAGTACCATTTAAATGGAAGATATTACCTCTAATCTATGTACCAGATGCAATCTCAATTCCAGAGCTTTCAAAAATTGTGCATTTCCCATCCTTTAATCGGAGATCATAACCTTTGTCAACCAACTATCCAACACTAAGATGATTATGTTTCAACCCTTCCACATATAAAACATCATTAGTGTTATTCTTACCATCAAAAGAGATGGATCCTTTCCCACGAATTCTACCAGCTGAGTTGTCTCCAAACTTCACAATTTCACCTTCATATCTTTCCAAACTTACAAACTTACTTTTATCACCAGTCATATGATGAGAACATCCACTGTCAATTACCCATTCATCCTTTTCTTCAACCTGAGCAGCCAAGGTCCTTTCCACATTTATACAGCTAGCAGATTTAGTAGGCATCGAATCTTCTTCCTTGATAGCATTTAACACCTAGTCATTTTCAAAGCTACTTCCTTTATCAAATTCATCATCTATGACTCCTTCAACTTCTTGGACATAGTAGCATTTCTTCTGACCCCTAGGTCTGTTAAGGTTTGGTTTTGAAACTGTCTCCGAACATCTTGAAGAAAAATGACCAATCTTATTGCAAGCAAAACATTTGAAAGGCAACAATCCTTCATACTTATCGGATCCTCTTGGTAATCTTTTGGCAATAAGGGCTTCAATTTGTTCAAGCCTAGATTCATCTTCTTCAAGTTCCTTCCTTGCCTTTTCATATCTAATTGATCTTCTTGAAGAGGTTTCACCTGTATCAAATATCTGTTTTCCAAAAAAACTGGCCTTGAATGCAAATTCTGATTTAGGAAGTGAATCACCAAACTCACTCATTTCAAATGCTTAAATCTTTCCAACCAACTGATCTCTTGTAAGTTTTGTGATAGTCCTGATCTCCTCAATAGTAGCAACTTTATGTTTGTATGAATCAGGTAAGGATCTGAGCACTTTTGTAACAATCTCTGATTCTTCTAGTTTTCCACCAGCACACCTGATACCACACACAAATTCATTTACCTTCTACATGTAGGAAGTGATGTTTTCATCTTCACTCATCCTTAAACTTTCATATCTACCTCTTAGACTTTGTAACTTAGCACATTTGACATATTCATCACCTTCATACAGATTTTTCAATTTCTTCCAGATTTCATGAGCAGTTTTCAGTTCCAAGACATTTGTAATTTCTATATCAGTCAGGGCACTCAACAAAGCTTCTTTATCCCAAATATTATTTTCAACATCTCTGATTTGATCTACAGTTGTAGGACCATTCTGCGGAGGCTTATACTCATTGTTTGTTATCGACCTAAACTGGTCACCCATGCATTGCAAGTGACACTCCATCCAACTTTTCCAAAGGGAGCAATTTGTTCCATCAAATCTCGGACTGTCCTTTTTGTATGTCATCATCTTGGATCTCCTCAAGCAGTCAAGCTTCTTTTAGAGGAACCTTCTCTGATACCAATTGTTGATATGAGGGCAGACAATTGAGAGAGGAGGTGAATCAGTTGTCTAAAAACTTTATCTTTTTACTGCACTTAATCCTCTTCTAAAACTTATCCACAGATTAATGATATAACAGTGAAAGCATTAATCAACAACACATGAGCAAAAACATAATTAACACACATAACACCAAGATTTTTATGTGGAAACCCGGTTAAGGGAAAACCACAGTGGGGGTTAACCCACAAGATTTATTCTTTGTTAAAAGAATAGAAAAATGGAGGGCACTTGCCTTAGGGTGCACTTCCCAGAGCACACTGCTCACAGAGACTCACTATCTACAAAGATATATGAATGGTTATTACAAAATGGATGAACTAAGAAGCAGCATCTTCACTATGCTAGGATTCAGTTCCATTGAAGCTCTCAACATCTCTGCTATGCTCTTATATTCTTCTTCGCTACCTTCACATCATCACCTTCTTCCTCTTCTATTCTTCCTTTTGTCTGCTCTGCATTTTCTTAGAATCTTATCATTTCCGCTCAAGGACACA
Source organism: Cunninghamia lanceolata (assembly GCA_027924645.1). Taxonomy (NCBI): domain Eukaryota; kingdom Viridiplantae; phylum Streptophyta; class Pinopsida; order Cupressales; family Cupressaceae; genus Cunninghamia; species Cunninghamia lanceolata. The sequence continues at coordinate 855,813 of BSBN01001541.1, read as the reverse complement.
GTCTTCACGACTCAATATACAAGTATTTATACACTACATCAACCTTGGAATGAATCATCAAGGTCGGCATTACATTCATCAACCATTGGAACAATCTCCAAGGTCAGCATTACAAACATTTACAAAATGACTTGAATTAATACAAAGTGTTGCATGCAAATCACTACACTATCGACCAAACATAACTGGGACTCAAATCTTCCTCGAACAACAAGCCACACCTCATAGAACTTCTCTTTGATCATCCGCAACACACATGAAACATCTGGTCAGCCAAGATTGGAAAGAACAACAACATCCAAGGAGAAATCTTCAACTACGAGCTCGATCATCAATGTGGACCACCAACACAATACGCACACGATCTAGAGACCACCACAAGCATAATGAAATCGACAAGAACAACTACACCACCTCAAATTAGTAGAATCACTTGTATCTTCATACCGAAACTTAAGAACACCAACTGTCATGACTGTTACACTAGAAAGATTGCTTGTGGACCTCCAAACCACAAACCACTTGAGTTGAGGAAACACATAAACATCCAAAACATGCCTCTAGAACCACAGACCATAATATTCCAATGCGGAGCAATCCAGACCAAATTCCTATCACTCTGTTACCTCTGAACAACAACAAAACCCGGTTCTACTCAGATGGCCATAACTTCACAAATTCTTCATGAGGACCTCTCAAATCATAACTGGAGCAACTTCAGATAATCCTTGATAAACCCTTTTGTCCACAGACTTTGATCTTCATTTCATTGGAAATGTAGAGCAATCTACTCACCTAAACTGCACTGTCTTCACTATTTCTGACAAAGAGATATGTAACTTACTTGATTCTTCCAGGGAGGCTAATTTTCTCAATATCCTCAACATACCAGCCTTCTAAATAGATAATAGAATAGGATATAGTTGATACCAATGACAACAAGGATATGTTGACATCAATGACAACACCGATTAGGCACATATTTGTAACTTGGAGAATATGGAACTTGGAGGAACTTTGTAAACATGGGAATCCCTATTTAGCCAACAATTATCAAACCTTCACTTAGATAATATACAGAGGACACTTTTTGAAACAATTACAGTTGTTGTTAAACTCATCAACTATGGAGCTCCAGATAAAAATGAGCCTTGTGTCTCCATGGGAAAAATGTTAGGAAGCCTATATTTATTTGTGCATATGATCATAAGTGTTGGAAATATATTCCTGGTAGATTATGTAAACATGCACAAGACAGTAGCCAAATTGGATTATATCCTTTTAAACATCTTTTTAGCATTGTATACTAATGGTTTATGTGTAACTAAAGAAGATACATAAAATGAGGGAGATGATCTCAATTTTGAAGATGTCAGTGGAATAGGTATGGGAGAGGGTGAAGGTGCAAATGATGTCAGTGATTAGATACAAGGCGATCAACTTCTTGGGGGTTCTAACAAGCCAAGTGAATAGGCTTCTGCATTTGCAAAAGGTCCCAGTGAACATGATAAAGGCATAGAAATAGAGAAGGATTTCTCTACAAATGAAATGTATAATGTTAGTGAGGATGTAAATCTAGATTCATCCATGGGGAAGACAGGTTCAGACGAGGTTTTAAAGGATAAATTTGATTCATGCCTAGATGATATGACCACTGAAAATAATATACAAGATGGGGAATATTCGGTAATAGAAGACTCTTACATGGTGTGAAGAGTTGCAAAAGGGGAGCAGACATCAAGACACTATAAAAGAGTAGGAGCAGCTGATAAGCAACAGTGTTAGACAATCCATAGAAGTTTTAAGGGTTTCGCTCTTGTTTTTTAGTCTAAGATAGTTTTGTGTTTTAGTTTTAAGCCTAAAGGGTTAGTAAATAGTGAGTGTCCATAGGAAATCTGCCAGGGGTATGTGAAGAATACAGAAATATTGTTTACTGTTATAACATGCATTGAATGACCACATATGTAGAAGGAGACTTTTAAAAAGCTAGTCAAAGAGATAGCAGCAGAGGACTATTGAAACCTATGCAAGAAGACAATGGCACTCGAATGTATGGAGATACTTCTCAAAGTCAAATAGAGAACATGATGAGATAGTCATCTTGAAAAGTCTCATTCATGCATAGTATAGCGGATTGAGAAGGGTTTATGCATGTAAGTGTACTACAAGAGGACAGAAGTGCTTAGATAATGGAACAAAGTAAAAGAAGATAGCACAGCAAGAAACCCTACAATACTTTCACAATGGAAAAGCTGCAAGAGTGCAAGACCTAGCATACTAGTCACCATCAAATGTATAATGACATTCATAGAGGCATGTATACAGTCCTAAGAGTGACATTCATAAGAAAATAACAGTCATAAAGGGGGCAATGCTCATTCAAACAAGTGTGATCGAGCCACAGACAAAAAGCAATACAGTAGAGTCCTTTCGTCATTTTCTCAAAACAATAGCAGTATGCAAGGAAAATACTTACCAGTAGTAAAGTAGACCCATAAGTAGAGAGGAGACCATCAAGTGAAGAAGAGCATACTCATTCCATGGCAGCGCCTTGAAGACCCAGAAGCGGCAATAGATGGAGTGAAAGGAAAAATGAACTCATATTAGGGTTTGAAACCCTTTTCACAAACAATGATGCCCTAGAAATCAAGTCAAAGCAGTGACCAAGACCTTTTAGGTCTTTTTCTTTCTTCATCATAGAAAATCATTGAAACTTTATCATAGCCCGTGGGAAGACATTTTTTAAGTGTTTAGAGTCAACAAGGAACCATCATGAGCCCGTGAATATCATTTAAGAAAATATTTGAAGTCAAAGCTAAAAAAACATTATTACCTTCATAAATCCCTTTTTGCATGGTCAAAGAAAATCATGATCCACTTTAACAAATGTTAAGGTAGTAAAGTAATGATTATTTACCTTAATACTTGTTAAAGTAAACTAATAGAATAAACATTATATTTACCATAACACTTATTAAGGTAATAAAATATCTATAGATTACCTTTAATATTTGTTAAAGTAAACCCATAAATCACCTTGAAATCATGCAAGAGGAGATAAAGACCAAGTTAAACAGGAGTTTTAAGGTCATGCAAAAGGGGGATTTTTTGCTTTTATTTGGAATTTTGGTCAAACAGGGCTATTTTTAGAGATCCACTTGATCAAGTGGCATGATAAGAGGAGTTCAAAGCTAAAATAACTCTAAATGAAATAGTTTTGAACCCTCTAATCTAGGCTTTTTAGCCTTGCTTGCCTAGCAACTGAGAGTTCACCATTTTGGTTGAGTTTTTCTTTTCCAGCCACTTCATGCATCAAAGGAGAGTTCAGTTAGAGTGGAATTTACTTTCCCATTGTTTGGAGGGAGTTTATATTGTAAAAGAGCGAGCACATATTCTTTTTTCTTAGTTCTTGCTTTCTATTTTCTTTTGCACATTGCAAACAGGGCTTTCAGTATTATAACTCAGCAAATTTATTTTGATTTTTATAGAGCAGCAGCATTATTTATGGGTATTCCTATTATTTTCTCAATAAAATCAGTGTGTTACCTTCAGAGTTATATGTGTTATACTTGATTGAATGATTTTGATAAGGAGTTTGATTGTGATTGTAAATAAAATCCTTTAAATTTATGTCTCATTCCTTGAAGCTTAGATACAAAAAGCAATTGATTTTCACAAGTTATAGGTTGTGCCAACTATTTTTCTGATTTTTCCTAGTTGTGAAAGCATTAGTTTTCCTTCAAAGAAAGCAGAAGTATTCAAGCCTTCTTATGAAATATTGATGTGTGAACATTGCCCAAACTGAGTTGTGTAACCAAATCTGTTGAGAGATAATTGGGAGTCAAAATAGCAGGATAGAATTATAAACTTGGTGCATCACCTCCTAGGATCCATTTTTTTAGTTTCATAGCATTTCTTCTATCCTTTTTCCTTGCAAAATACATCAAATCTAGGAGATTTGAAGGGAACCAACTCTTCTGGAGGTTCACCTTCGCCATAGACAACCCACAGTTTGAAGGTGATCCCATGTTTCATAGGATTGTTGTGCTTCGTGCTTGACAAGGGTGCAATCCTCGTAACAACAATGAGTAGTATTTATCATTATTGTAATCTCAAGGCTTATGACGATTGTTGTATGAATTCTTGTTGATTCTCAGGGGATAGTTGTTGACATTTTGGTTCCCCAAATTTGCATAGTTATAATCACAATTTTTGTTCCTAGATGGTGAAGTGTTTGTTGATCCATCTATGTTTTGATTGTTTGTCAAGTATTTGTTATTAGTATCGTGGTTTACCAACTTTCTATTGGCATCATACTCCCTTCTTCTTCTATCAATAGAAGCTTGGTCAATTCTACTTGGGCACTTTCAAGCATTTCTTCATATGATTTATAAGGGAGTTTTTGGCCTTTTTCTCATATGTCACTATTGAGGGCATGTAAGAAAATATCACAAAGCTCCTTATGATCCATGTTTGATGCACTAGTTGAAGAATAGAGAACTTTCCTCCATCTTGTGATAAAATGTGCAACTAACTCATCAGTTTTTTGTTTGATCATTAAAAACTCTCGTATTCTTGTCTTGACTAATTTGTTTATGGCAAAGGCAACAACAAATTGATTGATGAGTTGCCTAAATGAGTGGATCGATGCTTCTGGAAGTCGATAGTACCAATCTAGAGAGATACCCTCCAAAGTATTGGGAAAAAGTTGCTATTACCCCATCCTAAGGAAGGAGTTCCCACACTACTATGAAGTAAGCCTTGATGTGCAAGTTAGGATCATCCTCTCCTTTAAATTTTGGAATCTCGGGGAGAGGATGAAGTAGTATGACCTAACAAATGTTGTAGTGAAGAGGTTCCTTTAAATACTTGAGGTATGTTCCTAAGAAGGGGTTATGTGTAGAGGATCTTATTCCTCCAAATATTATCCCTTCCGATGGAGCTTGTTGCATTTGTTGAAAGGGTATGCTAGATTGTTGATATCCTTAAAAAGTTGGATAACTAGATGGTGTCATATTTATGTTTTGAAAATTAGGTGGGATCATTTGTGGTTGATTTTGCGTTATATGAATCCCACCTATTTGATTGAGACTTGTCATGTTGGATGATGAGGGAAAGGAAGTCATGAATTCTTCATTATGTATGCATGAGAATGGAAGTTTAGATGAGGGGGATTTTGTTTTGCCCCCTAGTTTGATTCAATCTTGTCAATGAGATGATTTCCTTGTGCCCTAGGTTTTTCCTTAATTTTTCTTTAGCAAGATTGTTCAACACTTCTAGCTTCAAGGGTCTTGATTCATTGGACCAAGGTTTCTATAAGGTCTGTGAGTGAGGCTTCCTTTGTCCTTTGTGTTTTTCCACCTTGTGATGGATTGCTTTACATTGGGGTTTGAGTGGCCCCATTTGTTCTTTCTGATTACACTTGACATGTTGTAGATCTTTTATCTTAATGTGCTACATGGAGGCATTTATGTGCCTCCTGAGCATCTTCGGAGCTCTTCTCTTGATGGCTCACCTCATTGTCCATTTGGGTGGCCATTTTCATTTGGCTTGTCATGGGTTGATCTTGTTGATGGATTTCAAACTGAACACTCACTTGACATATTTTGATTTGGTCAAAGTTATGGGGCTCTTGTTGGATCCCCTTTGAACTTGAGCCTTCAGAGTTTGATTGACTTGAGATCAAAGATATTGGATCTGTAGGCATGCTAGTTTCATTGGAGAGGAAATTCCCTTGAACTTTGTGTGATTTTGGCCTAGATTGGGGGTGCAAGAAACACTGCAAAATGAATGAAATGATCATGGAAGTGAAATATGGAAGTGGAATAGAAGAAATGTGTAAAAATGTGAAAGAACCCATCCCAAAAGGATTTGCTCTTTACATCAGGTTCATCAAAATATGTATGCTCTGAAACGTGACTCAAACACAACACATATGAGTCAGCATCGATATCACATGTGAACCCTCTCCTTGCTAAATGTGACCTCCAAGTCACTCTCGCTCTCGTGGCAAAAGCCAGTTGAATGGAGCATGGGGGTGGTTCTATTTACGTGGATGCAAAACGTCGTAGAGATAGGTTTGTCAGTCTGTGGGCCTAGTATGAAGTGTTATGTGACAAGCTCTTTCTAGGACTATTGTGGTGGAGATAACTATATAACTTGAAAGGTCACTAGTCCTATGTCTCCTATTAGGATTTCTCAAGTTCCAAAACCTAGTAGGTAGATTGTTTTTCTCATTGACGAGTCTAGTGCATTGTAACCAATCCTTGATAGCTTGAATCTGTTGTTGGATGTTATCTCTTTGTTGAATTACCCTAAGAGTGTGTTCTTGCTCTACTATCATTTGTTGTGCTTGTTGTGGTCTTGGGTGGATCTCGCCAATCTCTTTGAGAATAGCCTCGATCCAACTTCCTCTAATCCCCGGGCCATCAAATGCATAGGGGAGAGAGAGTTTTGCATTTGACTAAGTGTTGACCAAGGTTTGACTTGAGTTGACTTAAATGACTTGTAGTCAATGGTTTGTTTTGCATTTGTTTTGAATGTTGAATTTGAATTGTGCCTCATGATGGAATTGAGGGTTTGTCCTTCAATTGTAATTTGAATTATACCTCATGACATGATCAAGGGTTTAGTTTTCCTATGTTTCCTAATATTTTTGTATTTTTGTAAGAATGCAACTAATATGAATGCAAGACAATTTTTGGTTCCTTTTCCAAAGTTGAATAATAAAGTGAACTAATTAACTAAGAATTGAAATATGAATGCACTTTAATACGAATTTATCGAATGCAATCTAAACTATGTTTTTGTGTTCTTCGAGACGATTTTGAATCTAATCTAGAAATGAAAAATTACTTGAATGAAGTTTAATCTACAAATTGTAATGCAATTAATCTAAGCAAAGATAAAACTAATCAAATCAAATTGAAACCTATCAAGGAAATTAAAATGCAAAAATTACTTCTCCAAGAGAAATAATGTGATTTAATTAACTATGAAAGCATGGAAAACCTAGATTTTCAATGGTGTAGCATGAGCCTGGCATATCCTCAGAAGTCCTTGTGAGGAAACCTCCTCTCCTCTACAATAGTAGAGAACTCCTCTTGGCAACAGGGATGAAGTGTAAATTGATTGAAAATGGGAATAAGCTTTGAAATCTATGATGAATTGAGTTATTGAAGCTATGAAGCACTATGGCTTGGAAATTTACGAGCATAACAATGCTATTGAAGCTTTTGAAATCTTGGCAACTAAACTATGATGCTAGGAAGAAGTATTTTGTTTATGATTAGGAATTTTATGCTATTGTTCAAGCATTAAAGAAATGGAGACATTATCTTTTGTCTAAGGAATTTGTTTTGTATACCAATCATCAAGCTTTATAGTATTTGAATAGCCAAGTAAAGTTAAATGAAAGGCATTTGAAATGGGTTGAATTTTTGCAAACCTATACATTTGTGTTAAAGGATAGAAGTAGAAAGTCTAACAAAGTTGTAGATGCTTTAAGCAGGAGGAAAAATTTGTTGGTAGAGATGAGAATTAAAGTTGTTGGGTTTGAAGAAATCAAACATTTGTATCCAGAAGATCCAGATTTTTTAGAGGCATGGAAAGCTTGTCTAGGACCTATCACCATGGACATAACACAATGGTTGGATTATATAATCCAAGATCACAAGTTATTCAGAGGAAGTTAGTTATGCATTCCAAGAAGTTCCATGAGAGAGAACTTGATAAAAGAAAAGCACGGTGGAGGATTAGCAAGGCATTTTGGGAGAGACATGACAGTTGCCCTAGTAAGTGAACTATTATTGGCCACATTTATATTAGGATGTGAAAAAATTTGTACAAAGTTTCAGGGAATGTTAGATGGCTAAGGGAAATAATCAAAATATTGGCTTTTATCAGCATTTACCTGCACCTAAAAGATCATGGGAAGACATTAGTATGGATTTTGTACTTGGTTTACCAAGGACTCATAGAGGTCATGATTCCATTTTTGTGGCGGTTGATAGATTTTCCAAGATGACACATTTCACTCCTTGCTAGAAGACAAATGATGTAGTTCATATTGCAGGGATATTTTTCAAGGAAATGGTTAGACTTCATGGTCCATCCAAGAGCATAGTTTCATATAGAAATATTGTTGGATATTTTTGGAGGACATTGTGGAAGAAGATAAAAATAGATTTGAAGTTTAGTCATGCACATCATCCACAAACTGATGGTCAAACAAAAGTGGTAAACAGAAGTTTGGGCAACCTTTTGAGATGTTTGTTGGGAGAAAAGCCAAAGGGATGGGACTTGATTTTACCATAGGTTGAGTTTGCATACAACTCAATTAACAAGAGTATAGGAAAATCACCATTCCAAATTGTGTATGGAAGTAGTCCTATAAATGTTTTAGAATTGAGGAAGATGGATAAGGAGGAGAAGAGTTGTGCAAATGCAAAATATTTTGCAGAACACATGAAGAATCTACCTGAGGAGGTAAGGAAGCATCTCGCTAAAATGAATAATCAGTATAAGGAGAAGATAAATCAAAAAAGAAGATTCAAAGAATTCAAAGTTGGAGAAGAGGTTATGGTTCATCTTAGAAAGGAAAAGTTCCCTATAGGAACATATAATAAACTGAAGATGAAGAAATTTAGACCTTGCAAGATTTTGAAGAAGCGTGAATTAGGGAATGCCTATGAAGCTGACTTGCCAAGTGGGATCCATATTTCACCTGCATTCAATATCGTTGATTTGTCAAAGTATCATGAAGTAAAGAAAATGGACAAGCAGAAGGATAGTGGTATATCCAAGCACCTATTTCAGATAGGGAAGAAATTGAAGAAATCTTAGATAGTCGTGTGGGAAGGAGCAAAAGAAATAGGCAATATGAAGAATACTTAGTCAAATGGAAAGGAAGACATGTTGAAGATTCATCATGGCTATCCAAAGTAGAGGTTGACTGCATTGGTCTTCCTCAAACTTTGGAGATGTAACAAGGTCACTTCTCAAACAACCTTGGGTGTCTGATGTAGGAGCATCCAAAGGTGTAAGAGCAATCTTGGATCACCCAAAAAAAGTATTTTGTTTTATTTCATTTTAGTTTTAGTATTTCAAATACCCATGAAACTTATTTCCTCTAAAAAGTCTTGTAGAATGGTCTAAAACATCCAAAGCTTCCAAAAACGATAAAAATAACAGGGCCTTTAGTTCTAGAAAGTTTGCATTTGAGCATGTATAGACCTAAAATTTTCCTCAAAGCAAAAGAATTGCTAGATGAACATTTTAGGTGAGTTTCAACCCAAAGTTAGGTCTACATGTCAAGATATTAAAGTTTCCAGTTTCTAAAAAAATTTGAAAAAATCTTAAATTTAGGTTTTGAGGTTTTAAACAATTGAATGAGACCCCAAATTTTAGGGAAATTGAATAAATTGAATTTTGAGGGCATATAGCACTTTGAGCTCTTGAGTTTAAAAAAATGGGGGCCAAATCAGGTACCCAAATCAAAAGTTATGGCTCTCAAAAGTTGTGCTTTTTTTCAAGTATTTCTGACGATGGGAATTTCACTTTCCAAAGCACGCAAGTAAAATCATTTAATAGTAGGAATTATGCAAGGTGGTGCCCAAGTGCATTTATGACTTATTTTTAGAAAACCCCAAGGGGGGAGTTATAGGAGAGAAGAAAATAAAGGTTTGGTCGACCAGGAGAGAGGGGGGTAGCTTGAGGACGAATATTGAAGATAATTTGTAGACACGTGGTATAAGACATTGAGGAGGGCAAACAGTGCCAAAATTGAAGCTCCAACATAGGCAAAATATTCCAGAAGCTAGAGGATTGTAAGCTGTGATTTATTGTAATTTGTTGTGAAATTAATCCTCTATTTTTCTAAGACTTATTGGGTTTGTATCTATTGTTATCAAATACTCGTATTGTTGTAACAAGGGATCCATCAACCCTTGTGTGATTACATTCTAGTTAGATTGTTGTATGTATGCAATTCTATAATAATTTATGGAACAGTTTCGTGTTTAGTAATAAAAGATTACTTGAATCTTTGAATTCATATGTTTGTATGTGTTAAATCTCTATAGTAAGTGTGTTGGGTGGAGCATACCCTCATCATTATTGGAGCACCTTGAAGGTGGCTCATTATTGATGTATTATTATATGCTTTGTATCATTTATGTATTGGAGTGTGATCCTTCCATGTTTGGGAAGTAGCCTCTATCTTGAAATTATGTTATGTTCTCATTTGGTTGGAAATTGATCCTTGTGTTGGAAGGAGATTATCATGTTGTAATATTTATCTTATGTGTTGAAATGATTAATTTGGGACGTTGGAGTCCTCTTTTTTATGTTGTAAATATGTTATGGATGTCTTCTTGTTGGTTTGCACTCCACCCATATAAGTGGCGATGATCCTATCTTTGTGTTTGGCTCGTGTCAGTGTCGATATCGAACATGCACAACATTTGTAATGCTTTCATTATGTTTGGTTTTGTAGTTAGTTTCTTTATGTTGTGGAAGTGAGATTCACTTTCCACCTTGTTGCTTGGGAACCATGTTTGTCAAGAGGCTCTTGTGTGGTCAAACCAATGCCCATAATCCCCTGAACATTTGACCTAAACAATTTTGTAACAGCTTGTAAATCAAGGAAATTATGCCTCATTAAGTGTGAAAATTAGACCTTGATGTCTTTCTTGCCTTGTGCCTTCTAAGCTCTATTTTTGCAGTTCAGGGAAATAGTCTAAAACTATATGCTAAATAGATTTGTCAGTCCAAAGTTGCAAGTTACAATCAAACCATGAAACCTAAGAGTGTTGGAGGTCTAGAGTTCGGAGAAATTGCAACTAAAGTTTGAGTTATCTGTGGAATTCCAATTTGGAGTCTCGTTGGTTGCAAATTGCAATCGATCTCTAAAACTCAAACCTATGATGTTGTCTTATTATGAACTCTCGTTGGACTTTTCCATATTGCAAGTTGCTTTCCGAACCTAAAGTCTAAAGTGCATGTTGCAACTATTTCTCGAAGTCCGAAGTTGTTTTGGCCCAAGGTTCAAAGAGTCTTTACACTATGTAGGATTGCAAACTACAAATATTTCCCGAAGCTCAAACCCGAGCCAATCTACAAGTTGCATGTTGCAACCCAAGTCTGAAACCAGACCCTATGCAAGTATTCCCTGAAGTCTAAACTTTGGCAATTTTGGTTTTTCTACTTGTCATAGCTCCTACATATCGAAGGGATGGTCTAGTAGGGATGTTGTAACGGTTTTTCATTGACCTTGGAAATTTCGACACTCCTTGTCTCGTTTTCCATGTCAACCATGGCGTTTTATTGCATGTGTTTTTTAAATCTTCCACTTGTGTCAACCTGCTTTGTGCATTGGTATGTGTGTCAACTGTCATTACATGTTATGACACCTTAGGCACGTAGGTGTGTTATGTGGTTGCTTATTACCACTTTTGTTATGCAAAAAATTTATCTAGTCGTCTTTTGTTTGTTAATGTCTTGAGCATAAGTTCGAGCCATTGCATTCAACATATGGAAAGGTTTTTGTTTAAATTAACACCTCATTGTGAGTGCTGCTAAAGATGTTCAAGAATAGGCAAACAATGTCAAATATGGCAAGTAATTATCTACCACAACAAGCTCTAGTGCCTTGTCTCCAATAAGATGCTTAGCTAATCAAGAGTTTTTCTTATAAACCTCTATTTTAACCTTTGCCTAGAAAACTGTGCGAGTTTAAAATTGCCTTGATTTACTTCTGGCTCTACTTTCCTACATTCACCTCTCAGTGTGGGATTTATTCCTATGCTCTACAACTGAATTGCTCTATCACTTTGCTATGTTGACTACTCCATCTTTTCTTATTTAATATTGTAATGTTGTCACCCACAACTCTACATGCATCAACTATTGCATGTAGAAAAATAGTCTTGCATGAAGGAAAATAGTCAAATATTTTCAATAAGAAAGCACATGCCAAATGTTTGTTTAGTTCTAGTAAGAACATGTAGAAATAGATTAAGTTGAATCTTTTAGTATGACTATATCACTTATTTTTCTTTATAAATATCATAATTTGTAAGAAATGAGTAAGACATTTCAAAAAAAAAAATCTAAATTTGATTTCCTACACAATACGTTATTTTTTTATTTGCATGTTTTGGGTGGCTTTGTTTATGTTTTTTTCACATGGTACTAGAGCAAGTTCATTTAACAATGAGTACTCTTCTAAAACTTTGAAAGTAAAAGGTAGAGAAATATGGCCACATTTGTTGCAACAGATGTTTTGATGGTGTTGGATTTAATCTCTAGAAGCTCATAATGGAGATGTTTTTGTTGAGAAAAGACTTGATAGATAGTTGAAGGGGTTGAGACTAAACCTACCCAAGATGTAGACTTGATTAGTAAGTAGGAGGTAAAAGAAAGCAAGGCGTGTTCATGTATACTTTTTGAAATTTAAGTGATAATGTGCTTTAACATGCAAGTCAATAACAACAAAAGAAGCTTGCAATCGATTGATTCAATAGTATCAATCAGAAGATATGAATACAAGATTGAATCTACAAAAAAAAAAATTAAGTTGAAAACACAAGGATCACAAAGTATATCAAACCACAAAACAATTTATAACTAAAAAACAATTGGCAATGTGTAGATGAGTGATTATAGAAGTTGTTTATGACACTACTTTGGTATTTTGCTAGAAGCATATCAAGGTTCGTAGTAGTAGTACTAAGCACTCAATTTGTTCTATACTTGCATAAAGTAGTAGCAACACTACCTCAAGAGGAAGTTGGAAGGATGAAAAATTGAATGTTGAGACTGCTACAGCTCTATTTTCAGCTAATTATAAGTTTTAAAGAAAATCTCAAACATCTCAACATAATGTCTCCATGAATAGAAAAGACAAACCAAGAAAAATAGAAGGCAAAGTGCTTTCATTGTGGACCTCTGGGAAATTTCAAAACAGAATACCCAAAACGGTTACCATGTGTTAAAGAGGCGAAGAAAAAGAAGGCAAATGAAACTTGTAGTTTCAAGTCGTGACAAAAAAAATATATTTGCAATCATAACATTCCCAAATTTTGATACATGAAAGTGTTGGTACTTAAACTTGGGTCCAACTCAACAGCTGACACCAAAAACAAGTTAGCTCGTGATATACCAAAAAGGTCCAAAAGGAAAGAATTCATTCTTAGAGATAACAAGTCTGACATGATGGGAGTGAGTAATATCAGTTTTCAGATTGCCAATGGTGTATGTAACAAAATTCAAGATGTATGGTATATGTCCCTATATGTCCCTACTTCAGCTTTAAAATTATTAGCAATTAGTAAAATTGTCGATGCTGACATATTGGTATACTTTGACAGCAATGTGTTGATGATGTTTTCTTGACAACAACAACATTAGAATAAAACACCAAGTGTTGTATCCTCTCTTGAACAAAGCGTCTCGAATGCTAAACTAAGTGATCAAACAAGAACGCTCCAAGGTTCCTTGTACGTGATTTGCAACGAATAGCCTTGGTGGTGTGATGTGATTTGCTGTGTCACAAAGGGACTTACGTAGAATTGTCATCTCTCCATTCAAATAAGTTACTCTTTCCTTGTGAAATGGAACTTCTTCTGATCAACTATGAAAAGAAAAGGCAAAAGGCAAGAGTTAAGAAGGCTAATCTAAAGACAATGACATGATGAACGATGCTATGATAGACAAATTTCCCTTAAAAAACCAAATTTCACTTCGCCATGACGAGCAACAACTACATGAAATAGGTGCAATCTCCAAGGGATAAACCAAGGATTTTCATATCGTTGACACACTCCAAAGTACCCACAGCTGGCGCGACTCGAAAGAGTATCAACAATCGAACTATTTGCAAGATGCGGTTCAGGCTAACTTTACATGATAACTTACCATCGACAAGCCATCAAAAGTATGAACCAACGAGAATTCATCAAATATCATTGCATATATCCATTACATCAATGAACTCTATCTACTTTATCATCTAAACTACTTGGAAACACATCTCCGTCATATTCAAGAACTTGAAACCTTGCTAACATTTCAAGGCCACAAGATCACCATGCAAAAGAACAACAATGAGCTTGTATTACTTTTGAAGTGTGTCATTACAACAATCTCATGTCTCTCTTCATGACTTTGAAGAGCTCCCTCTCTACTCTACTCCTACTTGATCTCTACTTCTAATCTCTAATCTCCTATGTATTGTCCATTACAAATGAGAGAAGTGAGCCTTATATAGAACTCAAGAATTACAATGAACGGCTCAGATTGATTTAGCAATCAACGGCCAAGATTGAGACAACAAGGTAGTTTGTTACAAAATTTGCTATTTTTAGAACATGAAAGAGGCAATGAAGGCACGTTTCCCAATGTGATAAGCATCTTTGGAGCATCTCTATGGTGGGCCCTCTTACATGGCAGAATGTAATTGGCTTGATGATGTGTACGTGCCACCTCAGCATCTTTGAATGAACTAGTGTGATTCACTTCATGTTCACTTTACTTAGAATATTTTCTTCTTGTTGTCTTGATGTAACTCATGGATCGCTTTGATGATCATGCTCATCTCTCATCTTGTGATGTTGTTGTGCTTGTGCAGGATCATGCCTCTGGACAGTTGCATGGACTCATGGAGTAGACTAGTGCCTGATGAGAGTTCTTCTTGTCTGGCACATGATATGTGAGCTTCTGGATGATGGCCTCCTTCAAGATGTGCGTGGTGAAGTGACAACCTTCCACTGATCCTCGCCTCGAACGAATGATGCTCTTGATGATGAACTACACCTGTAGCCTTGATCATCTTAGACTAGCTCCCCTTCGCATGGCGTTGACGTCTTCCTCATGCAGACATACGAAGTCTTCGAAGTAAGATAAACTTGATGTTGGAGCTCTCCTCCATGTGGTGATGATGAACTTGAGCAACCTTCCTGCGCCTTCCAAACTTCTCATGTATGAGCTTTTGCTATTCACCTCCTTGGATCCTCCATCACCTACAAGAAGAAACACATCAAATTAAGACTTGATATGAAGGATTTTCAATAACAAAATACATTCAACTTATGCATGTGGGATTAAAAAATGGCATTTCAAAACATATCCTTTCGCATGAAATCCATGCCTAAGTGCCTAGGCGGGTTTAGAGGGACAGTATGGATTATTTGATGTGAATTCCATGTCAAGGTGTGAAATCCGCCCAGGCTGAGCGGGTTTAGGGGTGTCATCCGGAGAGTGTCTTGTGAATGACATGACATTGTCCAGGTAAAGTGCTCAAGACCGCCTAGCGTGGGCGGGTTTGGAGGGTGTGTGTGTGGACAAATTCATGTGGAAGGTAACATTGTCCATGTGAGGAGTCTAAAGCCGCCTAGGAAGGGCGGGTTTCAAGGGTAGGCTTGGATTTTAGTACTTAGAAACTTTTCACTCATCTCAACCTGATCATCTCATCTCCCAGGAGTTCATCTCCATCATTTCCATTGATTTTACTTGTAAATTGTATTATCTACATACCTAGGCAGTTTTGGAGGTGTTGTCTGGAGAGTGCATTGTGTCAGGTGATACAGTCCACAAGGACCTCTTGAGGCCGCCCAGGTAGGGCGGGTTTAGAGGTGACCCTTGGATTTTTCCTCAAAAACTCACTCAATGCCTTCAAACCTTCATGTTTTCCATTCAAACTTCATCATCTTTTATGTTTTGTGTCGAAACACTTGAAAATTTGCACAATCTCTCCTAGGGCGGGTTTGGAAGTACTGTCTGGAGTGTTTCATGTGTTAGGCAACATCATCCACAAAGGCCTCTTGAGGCCGCCCAAGCTGGGCGGGTTGGGATACTACCCTTGGATTTTGTCATGAACTCACTCAAAATCTCTTCTAAAGTTTGAAAATTCTCTCCCTAAGGCGGATTTGGAGGCAGTGTATGGAGAAAGTGTGTGATCACAACCTTGAATCCAAGACCCCATGCCAAGGCCGCCCAGGTAGGGCGGGTTTAGAAGGTGTGCTTGGAATGCAAGTATCGTCGCCATATCAGAAATGTCCTGAATGGAAGTATATTGAAAATATGTTTAAGTATAAGTCAGATATTGAGTTTCTTATACTTTAAATATTTATCAATATACTTCCAGGATGTTTGAGATAGGTCCTGGATCCGTAGGATTTAGCATGTAGATTCTAGATTTTGGAGGATCCACCAGATTTCAGACTTAGCCAATTTTCAGGATTTCAGGACATCAGGACATCAGGCTTAGTGATTTTTTATCATTCTTTCCAATTATTTCATCCTTGTTGTGAGGAGTTTAAGTAATGCTTGGTGTCATCTTCATCATTCTCATCAAGTAAACTTGCAAATTATGCCACTTACATCCCTGAGTGGTCCTAGGAGTGTTGTATGGAGAGTGTCACCTGGTGGAGATAAGGACATCATCCATGAATTCATGCCAAGGCCGCCTAGGCAGGGTGAGTTGAGGAGTGACACTTGGAATGAACCTTGACTTCACTCAAACTCATAAACCTTGCTTACTAATCATCATATCTCAGTGCATTGTGCATGAAAACCTCAATACTTAACCATTTGTCTTCTAAAGCGGTTTTGAGGGCAGTGTCTGGAGAGATCCTCGTGGCGAAGACATTGTCCATCACTCCCTTATGAGGCCGCCCAGGCTGGGCGGGTTGGGAGGTTATGCATGGATTCTCCTTTAAAATACACCCAAACTCTTCCAAATGGACTCTCCTTGTAGTTTCATCATCATCCAAGCACTTGGAGCTCAAAACACTTGACAATTTATTCCTAGGGCGGATTTGGAAGTACCGTCTGGACAAGTGCATGTGCATGACGTTGAATCCATGACCTTGTGCCAAGGCCGCCCAGTCTGGGCGGGTTTGGAGGTGAGGCATGGAGTTTTCATCAAAATCTTAGTTTTTGACTCCATCATCACTTCCTAACTCCCTTTAATCAGCAAAAACTCGTGAAAACATCCTGACTTTCCCTGGGCGGTTTTGAGGGTGTTGTCTGGACAAGCTCTCCTGATGGTGAAGACACTATCCAAGAGGACCTTCTGAGGCCGCCCAGTCTGGGCGGGTTTGGACAGTACCCTTGGATTTCTTGCCTTAGTCAAATTTTGGATTTCCTGAATGGAAGTATATTGAAAATATGTTTAAGTATAAGTCAGATATTGAGTTTCTTATACTTTAAATATTTATCAATATACTTCCAGGATGTTTGAGATAGGTCCTGGATCCATAGGACTTAGCATGCAGATTCTAGATTTCTGAGGATCCACCAGATTTTAGACTTAGTCATTTTTTCAGGATTTTCAGGATATCAGACTTAGTCATTTTCAGGGTCTCAGTGACATGCATCAGGATGAAGGCATATAGACCTTTAGCAAGAAACTGTTGAGACTTGGATACACAACACTATCAAAATCCTACAAGCTCAGAGGAAAACTAAACCTAAAGCAAAACAAGGACAGAAAGCAAGAAGAAAAAGAGGGGGTCCCCATTTGCAATGGGGCGATGTGTGATTACATCACAACATCTAGCGCCAATCCGAATAAATGTTCCTGAACATTTCAAAAAAAAAAAAAAAAAAAAAGACTCAATCCAAACCAAGAAACCTCGGATAATTAACTCTAATTCTGTCACTTAGCTAGGAAATGCACTCGAAAGAGAAAAGAATGATGAATTGGGTTAAGACACTTCGTCTTTTGATTATCACTGTGTGTGCAGTGTTCGACAAACATTGATTCTATCAAGCATTCCAATGATAATCAAGAATCAACGAACTGAAACCTTTTGTGTACACCCACAGGTTAGGTTGAACGAACATGAATACCTAATCAAGAAATCGGAATCAAAAGCTTAGTACAATCATTCATAATTCAAAGACCCAAGTGTGTGCAATTGCGTTGATTTCCGTCCCTTAGAAGCTAAGATCATCCGAGTTCACTTGTCTTAAGCTACATAAGTTCATGGAGGGGGGATGAATAGATTCAACAGTATGATAAGTAGGTGTATACGGGCATAATGGACAAAATAGCAGGAAATGGAATGGAATGGAGTGTAATGATGGAGTGAAATGATAGAATGGATAGGCGGAATGAGACAGTGTATCTCTACGCATGACGCCTGTTTGCCAGGTTTTCATCATGGTACTTATCCAAGGCGCCACCAAAGGTGGTTTTCACCTGTGGACGAAAGGGTTTCTCTTTACTATTTTCTTTTTTCTCTTTTTTTTTTGTTTTTTTTTTTTTTTAATAATTTTTTTTTTGCGAACAGGATGACAATTACACATGGCGCCTGTTTGCCAGGTTTTCACCATGGTAATGGATAGGAGGAACTCAAGAGTCTAATTCCATGGATAACACGATAGTCTACACAAAACCATGTCGAGTCAGTATGTTCATTGATGTTGGCAGAAAATGACTAATGGACGGGAATATAGACGGAAATAGTGGACTATGATGTGGATTATGCAAAACAAGTAGATGGACAATACATCCAAAACATAGACGAGGCGAATTGTGGGATATGCCGGTTAGCGGGAAATGTAGGGAAGCGGATGGCATACAATGGAATCACGATCAATGTTTGCACGTATCGGACTAAACTTCGAAGCTTGCAAGGGAAGGGAAGTGTATTTAGGAACGGGAGTGATGGCGAGTGAATATAACTTCATAGTGACTTCATAACCCACGCAGTCTTAGAATTTTCTTTTGATTTCATTTCGTGGTATGAAGTGATAGATGGAATGGAAATGGAATGGGATGAGGTGAATGAAAATGAGATTCTTCGGATGCAGAAGCCTCTTTGAATTCTGCTTCTTAGACTTAAATTTTTTGTTTTTTGAACCCTTTTGTTTAGGCCTTTTCTTTTGGAAGTATGGAATGAAATAGCCTTTGAATATAATTTCCTTGGATTTCTAGCATTTGTGCTCTGAGGCATAAAGATCTATAGGATTTTTAGGAATTTCTTTGTTTCATGGGTAAAGGCATCCAAATATTTATTTCGTGAACTATGGGATGGGCGGATGGATTGCAAGCTTCTCGCTTAGACGACACCTACATTCATTGACCATGATTAGGAAACGGGTAAATGGATAAGGGAATATGGGTATATGAGTTAGGCGAATAGAAGTAAGACGGATGGCGGAAGGTGTGTGTGGCCAAATGCTTTTGGAATTTGCATAGTAACGAAGGTGGAATGGATACATATAAAATGGGTGAATAATGGAAAACAATGTATTTTGGCGGAACGGATGGGAATACCAACATCTTGACCTTGCTTTCTGTGGAATGGCTAAGGTCATATGAATGGATATCGACATAGATGGACTTCAAATACCTTGTCCATAGAGGACTCAAACCTTTACCCTGATAATTCATTACTGGAAGTTCAAGGCAAAGAACAGGACTATATGGAGGATTCAGACATTAGACTTGAGTTCATTATTTGGTGGAACGAGTGAAATGGATGGAGGCTTTTATCGTGTACATGAAGTGGCATGGCGGAGCAAATGGAATGAGTAGATGGAGGTATGGAGAAATGCATACAATAGAATGGCAGGAAACGGGAATGCTTATCATAGAGTGCAAGCTTTTATTCTGTATGTGGAGTGATAGAATATGGAGCATACAAATGAATGCAATGTAATGGAGTGAAGTGGAATCATGAACTATCTCACTTAATTCAAGCTCACCAAGACTCACTTAGAACTTCGGGACTATTAAGATGTGTAAATTTATGAGGTCCTTAAATACTTCAAGTCATGCTAAACAATGGATTCTTCTTCCTGGAGCAAGCAGTCACACTGTCAACACTAGCAATGGAGTCCACAATAAACTTCCAATTCATGACTTAAGTTTCTCAAAAGAAGACAAAGAGAAAACAATTATTCAATAGGAAAAGATATGTGTAATCGCAAGATATCAGTGTCAAGACACAATTCATAATTCCTTTTTGAGTCAAGTACAGATCCTAACCTTGCGAAAAAGTCAGAAAAAATCATCCTTAGCTTCAAAAGACTTTCATGAATGTTTATCAAAGAAATGAACTTAAACATCTACCAGATTATGTTTCTTGAAGCTTCATCGCCTTTTCGCAACTTGGGAACCCTGGAAAGCAACTAACTACTAAAGCAAACAACCATAAACTACGGAAAGAAAACAAAACCAAAGATCAACCGAACACAGCAAAATTACTCTAAAGCAACATAAAGGAAAACCTACTCTAAGAAGAGCTATGTACAAAGAGCAGACACGACCCAAAAGACCCAAATATATACAAGACCCGACATAGTTTCTCAAAATGAAAAGCAACAATAAGGCACACGTGATAGTTCGGATTTTGGCAAATTTATCCTTAAACTCGGAAATATATTCTCTCACAATATAATCCTCGAACTCAGAAATTTTTTTGCCCAAAATCAACAACTGAGGCAACTCATTGGGACCATGATTAATCCATATGCAAGTTGTCTTTCCAAGATTTCCGTAATCAAATTTATATTCCTCAAATTCATCACTTGGAAATTCATAATTATCAAATTCAAAATCTTTCCAATCAATAGCAGGGAAAGATACAACCTGGTGTTCTTCGCCTTTGAATGGATATTTATGCTTGTCACCTGCCAGCATGTCTGGAGGTCGAAGTTGGTGGTGGATCATCCCACTTGCATCTGCAACATGCAAATCAACATTATGATCAATAGTGGGCATATCAAGATGTGAAGGTGAAACCAATTGAATTTCATAAGCATGGAACATTTCACCTGTTAGCTCATCATAGATCTTCAATAAAGGGCCTAGCACCAACTCGAACTGCTTCGTGTAGTTGACCTCCATTTCCTCAATTTGATCATCTTGAGACAACTTCGGCTGGAACTCTTTTTGTATTTCTTGGATGGAAGCGTCTAGCGCCCCTCCGAATTGTTGTTCATTCAATGGCTCTTTGATGACAGCTTGAAGTACTTCTTGTAATGCATCCAATTGATTTTCTTCCAACAACTCTTTTTGTACTTCGTGCAACTCATTTTCAAGGATCTCCCTATGTAGCATGAATGAGTGTTCATCAAGGAATTCTTCTTCTTGCGACGAACTCGAGTCACTTCCTTTTTGGATGGAATCAACATCTTGTTCATCAATTACCCTCGTTTGAACTTCTTCTATTACCTTTTCACCTTCTTCTTCAGCAAGCTCTTTCTTACTTGGAAGAAGATATGCAAATATGCTCTCCGCTTGATCATCAATCTTCTTTGTGCTATCTTCACTTTTGAATAACATGGAAGTATCTTCTCCTTTGGATGGTGAATTGATCTCTTGAAGACATTTACTCCACAAGTCGTCTAATCTCAATTGTACCTCGGATTCTTCTTCCAACCTTAATTCTTCCTTCACTTGATGAATAACTTCTTGACAAGACAAACATGCGAGTTCCGAATGAGAGGTGTTATGAATCCTGCACCAACCACCTGGAATCAACATGTCTTCGGCAGGCAAGTCCTCAATGCTTAGTCTCTTCTTGATCATTTCCTTAAAACTCATGAAGAACTCTCTTTCATCAAACAAGGCGTTGGAAACCACCTTTGCAAGGACGATTGGCTCATGTACCTCTGAAAAAGAAATTTTCCCTTGTAATGCTAACTCTATCCTTGATAAGAATGTTAGGCAATATAACTCCTCGTGTCCATTGGTGTTGTGAATTCTGCATCCTTTCCTTGATGCGAAGTCGTTCAAACTCTTAGGATGAAGCTGTGCGTTCAAATTCCACCAAAGCTGAAGAATATTATCTTGAGGATGATCCACATTGAATTGCCTTGAAGATCTTGAGAAATCCATGTCTATTTTTTATTTTTTTTTAATTCACTTTTTTTTTTTGTATTTTTGCTTTTTCTACTTTTTTGGATTTTCTGCATAAGAGAGATCTTGAAATCTTGAATTCTTCATTGAAAGTTCACTTGGTTCCACTTTCACAATTTAGAGTTCGTCCGCGTGCTTGAAGCAATGTAATTCCTTGTTCACCGCCCTCCTTCTTCAGCAATTCTGTTGAGCGTGCATAAAATGAATGATGACTGGAGCAATGTGTTCTTTCCCCATTCAGGCCCTCCTTCTAGCGCCAATTCTGTTGATGATGTTTTCTTGACAACAACAACATTAGAATAAAACACCAAGTGTTGTATCCTCTCTTGAACAAAGCGTCTCGAATGCTAAACTAAGTGATCAAACAAGAACGCTCCAAGGTTCCTTGTACGTGATTTGCAACGAATAGCCTTGGTGGTGTGATGTGATTTGCTGTGTCACAAAGGGACTTACGTAGAATTGTCATCTCTCCATTCAAATAAGTTACTCTTTCCTTGTGAAATGGAACTTCTTCTGATCAACTATGAAAAGAAAAGGCAAAAGGCAAGAGTTAAGAAGGCTAATCTAAAGACAATGACATGATGAACGATGCTATGATAGACAAATTTCCCTTAAAAAACCAAATTTCACTTCGCCATGACGAGCAACAACTACATGAAATAGGTGCAATCTCCAAGGGATAAACCAAGGATTTTCATATCGTTGACACACTCCAAAGTACCCACAGCTGGCGCGACTCGAAAGAGTATCAACAATCGAACTATTTGCAAGATGCGGTTCAGGCTAACTTTACATGATAACTTACCATCGACAAGCCATCAAAAGTATGAACCAACGAGAATTCATCAAATATCATTGCATATATCCATTACATCAATGAACTCTATCTACTTTATCATCTAAACTACTTGGAAACACATCTCCGTCATATTCAAGAACTTGAAACCTTGCTAACATTTCAAGGCCACAAGATCACCATGCAAAAGAACAACAATGAGCTTGTATTACTTTTGAAGTGTGTCATTACAACAATCTCATGTCTCTCTTCATGACTTTGAAGAGCTCCCTCTCTACTCTACTCCTACTTGATCTCTACTTCTAATCTCTAATCTCCTATGTATTGTCTATTACAAATGAGAGAAGTGAGCCTTATATAGAACTCAAGAATTACAATGAACGGCTCAGATTGATTTAGCAATCAACGGCCAAGATTGAGACAACAAGGTAGTTTGTTACAAAATTTGCTATTTTTAGAACATGAAAGAGGCAATGAAGGCACGTTTCCCAATGTGATAAGCATCTTTGGAGCATCTCTATGGTGGGCCCTCTTACATGGCAGAATGTAATTGGCTTGATGATGTGTACGTGCCACCTCAGCATCTTTGAATGAACTAGTGTGATTCACTTCATGTTCACTTTACTTAGAATATTTTCTTCTTGTTGTCTTGATGTAACTCATGGATCGCTTTGATGATCATGCTCATCTCTCATCTTGTGATGTTGTTGTGCTTGTGCAGGATCATGCCTCTGGACAGTTGCATGGACTCATGGAGTAGACTAGTGCCTGATGAGAGTTCTTCTTGTCTGGCACATGATATGTGAGCTTCTGGATGATGGCCTCCTTCAAGATGTGCGTGGTGAAGTGACAACCTTCCACTGATCCTCGCCTCGAACGAATGATGCTCTTGATGATGAACTACACCTGTAGCCTTGATCATCTTAGACTAGCTCCCCTTCGCATGGCGTTGACGTCTTCCTCATGCAGACATACGAAGTCTTCGAAGTAAGATAAACTTGATGTTGGAGCTCTCCTCCATGTGGTGATGATGAACTTGAGCAACCTTCCTGCGCCTTCCAAACTTCTCATGTATGAGCTTTTGCTATTCACCTCCTTGGATCCTCCATCACCTACAAGAAGAAACACATCAAATTAAGACTTGATATGAAGGATTTTCAATAACAAAATACATTCAACTTATGCATGTGGGATTAAAAAATGGCATTTCAAAACATATCCTTTCGCATGAAATCCATGCCTAAGTGCCTAGGCGGGTTTAGAGGGACAGTATGGATTATTTGATGTGAATTCCATGTCAAGGTGTGAAATCCGCCCAGGCTGAGCGGGTTTAGGGGTGTCATCCGGAGAGTGTCTTGTGAATGACATGACATTGTCCAGGTAAAGTGCTCAAGACCGCCTAGCGTGGGCGGGTTTGGAGGGTGTGTGTGTGGACAAATTCATGTGGAAGGTAACATTGTCCATGTGAGGAGTCTAAAGCCGCCTAGGAAGGGCGGGTTTCAAGGGTAGGCTTGGATTTTAGTACTTAGAAACTTTTCACTCATCTCAACCTGATCATCTCATCTCCCAGGAGTTCATCTCCATCATTTCCATTGATTTTACTTGTAAATTGTATTATCTACATACCTAGGCAGTTTTGGAGGTGTTGTCTGGAGAGTGCATTGTGTCAGGTGATACAGTCCACAAGGACCTCTTGAGGCCGCCCAGGTAGGGCGGGTTTAGAGGTGACCCTTGGATTTTTCCTCAAAAACTCACTCAATGCCTTCAAACCTTCATGTTTTCCATTCAAACTTCATCATCTTTTATGTTTTGTGTCGAAACACTTGAAAATTTGCACAATCTCTCCTAGGGCGGGTTTGGAAGTACTGTCTGGAGTGTTTCATGTGTTAGGCAACATCATCCACAAAGGCCTCTTGAGGCCGCCCAAGCTGGGCGGGTTGGGATACTACCCTTGGATTTTGTCATGAACTCACTCAAAATCTCTTCTAAAGTTTGAAAATTCTCTCCCTAAGGCGGATTTGGAGGCAGTGTATGGAGAAAGTGTGTGATCACAACCTTGAATCCAAGACCCCATGCCAAGGCCGCCCAGGTAGGGCGGGTTTAGAAGGTGTGCTTGGAATGCAAGTATCGTCGCCATATCAGAAATGTCCTGAATGGAAGTATATTGAAAATATGTTTAAGTATAAGTCAGATATTGAGTTTCTTATACTTTAAATATTTATCAATATACTTCCAGGATGTTTGAGATAGGTCCTGGATCCGTAGGATTTAGCATGTAGATTCTAGATTTTGGAGGATCCACCAGATTTCAGACTTAGCCAATTTTCAGGATTTCAGGACATCAGGACATCAGGCTTAGTGATTTTTTATCATTCTTTCCAATTATTTCATCCTTGTTGTGAGGAGTTTAAGTAATGCTTGGTGTCATCTTCATCATTCTCATCAAGTAAACTTGCAAATTATGCCACTTACATCCCTGAGTGGTCCTAGGAGTGTTGTATGGAGAGTGTCACCTGGTGGAGATAAGGACATCATCCATGAATTCATGCCAAGGCCGCCTAGGCAGGGTGAGTTGAGGAGTGACACTTGGAATGAACCTTGACTTCACTCAAACTCATAAACCTTGCTTACTAATCATCATATCTCAGTGCATTGTGCATGAAAACCTCAATACTTAACCATTTGTCTTCTAAAGCGGTTTTGAGGGCAGTGTCTGGAGAGATCCTCGTGGCGAAGACATTGTCCATCACTCCCTTATGAGGCCGCCCAGGCTGGGCGGGTTGGGAGGTTATGCATGGATTCTCCTTTAAAATACACCCAAACTCTTCCAAATGGACTCTCCTTGTAGTTTCATCATCATCCAAGCACTTGGAGCTCAAAACACTTGACAATTTATTCCTAGGGCGGATTTGGAAGTACCGTCTGGACAAGTGCATGTGCATGACGTTGAATCCATGACCTTGTGCCAAGGCCGCCCAGTCTGGGCGGGTTTGGAGGTGAGGCATGGAGTTTTCATCAAAATCTTAGTTTTTGACTCCATCATCACTTCCTAACTCCCTTTAATCAGCAAAAACTCGTGAAAACATCCTGACTTTCCCTGGGCGGTTTTGAGGGTGTTGTCTGGACAAGCTCTCCTGATGGTGAAGACACTATCCAAGAGGACCTTCTGAGGCCGCCCAGTCTGGGCGGGTTTGGACAGTACCCTTGGATTTCTTGCCTTAGTCAAATTTTGGATTTCCTGAATGGAAGTATATTGAAAATATGTTTAAGTATAAGTCAGATATTGAGTTTCTTATACTTTAAATATTTATCAATATACTTCCAGGATGTTTGAGATAGGTCCTGGATCCATAGGACTTAGCATGCAGATTCTAGATTTCTGAGGATCCACCAGATTTCAGACTTAGTCATTTTTTCAGGATTTTCAGGATATCAGACTTAGTCATTTTCAGGGTCTCAGTGACATGCATCAGGATGAAGGCATATAGACCTTTAGCAAGAAACTGTTGAGACTTGGATACACAACACTATCAAAATCCTACAAGCTCAGAGGAAAACTAAACCTAAAGCAAAACAAGGACAGAAAGCAAGAAGAAAAAGAGGGGGTCCCCATTTGCAATGGGGCGATGTGTGATTACATCACAACACAATGCATGTCTTCTATAGGATGTGAAAGGAAGGACTATTGCTAAGGGTGTTAGAGAGGGAAACCTTGTAAGCTATTTTTCATCCATACAATATGCATTGTCCTTAAAGGTTTCATGGGTACATACAGATTATAGTTAGTACTATTACTGCTCACCAATTATGAGATAGTAATACTGTGGTTGGACAATATGATCATGAAGAGGACGATGTGTTTGTCTAGTAACAAGTTACATTGCGATGATTACTTCAGATCATAAAACATGTTTATATGGTAAGGCCTATACAGTGGAATTCCTATGACCATTACAGCTGCATCTAAATAGTCATATTTAGCAGATGAGACCAAGACATTTTTGTTATAGGAATGCTTCACTTGGATCTACGATGGTAACCATTTTGAGAGCAACAAAAGTGAACAAAAACGTTAATAGATTGGGGTGTAAGCTGTCTATTATTAATGCCCCCATATATGCTTGAATGTACCTTATGTTATTGTATTTCTTCTAGTATGATGAAACACATTCATCATGATTAAGGCATTGATATCATAAATCAATCTTAACACGTCTCTATGTATTATAAAAAGTTGTAAATACTGTTTTGTGTAACATGATTTGTAAATGCCATTTGGCTTACATAGATTCCGTAATTTATCTAGAGAAATGAGATATATATTTCACCATATTCTTCGAAAAAAAAAAATACCTACCATTAATAAGATAGGCACAAGAAGTAGAAGACCAAACAGTTAATGGACTACTTAACTCGTTCTAGTACTATTTAGCTGATTGCCATTAGTTCCCTATGTAATTGGAAAGACAGTGAGCTTTAAAAAAAGTATGTTGTAAAAGAAACTGGTACAGCTTGTGTTAAATAGAGCTGATTATTAATCTCACAATACTATCTTGTTAACCCCTCCTAACCCTTTTACCCCAAACCTTTTAAATAAATAAATAATCTATTTGTTTTGTTTTTCCCAAAACACAGTTTACACTTTACACTAAATAAATCAAATACCAATACCACATAAATAGTCTTCACAGACCAAGAAAAATATTAGCCATGCTGTCAAAAACATGTTATATTGGGGAACTGCTAAAACAATAAGCTTAATGTTTTCGTGGTCAAATAAGAATGTAGTAAAAATTTCTTTCGTACATAGTTATGTAACAAAATTTATCTTCAGGCCCCTTTCAAAATCTCCTTATCTTAATCAAAAACAAAATTGATTTTCAAGATCATTCCCAAGTAAGTTTCCACAATAGACTTAAGGACAAAAGAAGCATAAATATATTTGGTGCAGACTCTTTAACAAGTTCAGTATCTATTCTTTTCATCATGAATCGAAGCAGTCTTGCAAACTCAAAGATAAAATCCCTCCAAGCCGGAGTACCAACTCCAGCCTTCAACAGTTGTGCCTCGCTTGTTCTTATTATGACACACCATTATCACTTCATTTACAGGACAATATTACATACACATCTATGGTTGCTGCATGTAAATTTCTCTGCAACATGCCCCCACTCCACTATTTTTTATGATATTCCTCTGGTCTTCACCAAAAAGCTGCCTGTTTATTGTGGCCAAAATTTGCATATAGCAGCCAAGTGATTACCCTGATCGATTAATTTGCAAATTTTCAGTCTGAGAGAACAACCACCTGACTCCATACAGAAATTTACTGTTCAAAGCAAGTTTTACGTTCTTTGCTAAGTGATTCTACAAAATTCATTATTGGCATTATATCAAAAAGAAAAAGAATAAAATCTCTCACTGTGTAATTTGTTACCATAAAATGCCGCCAAACTTGACAGCAAGCCATCACGTGGCAGCATTAGCAAGAACAAACAATGCTTCCAAACCTGAAATTGCTAATTAAAGAGTAGAAAAGAATAAGCTTGGAAAGAGTAAGACTTTATAGCTGATATTTGTGAGGTCTAGGCCTCTCTTTAGCAGTTGACCTCAAGACTTATCATCCTGAAAAGCATACTGAAACTAATTTAAACTTGCAATGGTTGGATAGATGTCATCAAGTGGAAGGATTCTGTTGGTCAGATTCATAAAATCCTGCAAGTGCAGCAACCAATACCCAAATCATTAAGAAAGCCACTATGATCGCCCTTAGAATGTGACTGCTAACATCTTGTGAGGATTCGCTGTCATAGGAAGTCCCTACAATCTCCTCTTCATCATTTCCATGAAGCGATGATTTTCTGTTTGTAACAATATCTTTGTCATCATTAAAGCAGACCCTGGTACAGCAGGTACATTTACAATCACCACCTAAAAAGGAGGGGACAGACTCAAGGTATTCAGAAAGTATCCGTGGGCAGTTCTGTCCAATAATATGTAGCTTCTCACGTGTAACAGGCTTCAAAACCTGAAAAAATGAGAATCAAGTAACTGTTCAAGACACAAGATACAGAAAAAAACAAAAATGAAAAATATCATATTTCTTACCTATCAAATGCAACCAAAAAAGAACTTATTTTCATTACTTCAATTCCTGCGGCATTCTTAATGTGCAACATAATGAGTACTACAGCTTATGCAAAATTGTATGTGCATGTATATAAGTCAGTCTTAAGGTTTACTTAGAATAACGACTGCTGCAGAACTTCCATAAATAAGCATTTGCAATTTATATCTTTTTAGTTTAAGAAATCTGCCAGTAAAAGGAAACAAGAGTCCTCACAAGAGATTTTGTTACCATAGCTGAAATTAACTTTAGGAACAATAACATTCATCTTATGCCAATATTGAAAACTGTTTTCCAAATTTACAGTTTCCCATGAAAAATCACATTTGTGGATAAACTTTTATATTAAGCAGCACATAATATCTGTCATGTACCTGCAGGGTACGTGCACAATAAATGTAATATATTCATATTGAATATAGAATAAAAATATAATAATAGAAAGGTAAGTATAAATGAATAAGGTGATAGGAATTCATATACGGATCAAGAAGCACATTCAATAGGACGTGTCCCGTAAGGTGAGAAGTCATGTCTCTAGTGATGACAGATTAATAATTTATTAGGTCTATAACATGCCCTCCCGAGATGGAAAAGCTTGACCTCAAAGCACGTAGAATAAAATAACCAATTTGATGTCAACAATATTGCAATGGTAGCTATGATGGGAATCAGGATCAATCCATCCAAGATCAATCTTGATGAGCATCACGTAGTGCAAGCAAACATTGGAATTATTCTATTGAAAATTTTAAACAATATCTTGTACCACTATTCTGGATTTCTTGTCCCAAAAAAGGTGGAATGATACCGTGTTTAATATTTTCCGAAAATTTCAACAATTTGATAACTCCTAGCATATTATTACTTAAGGATTTGAACAACAAATTAGATATAAAAATATCTTCAGTGCGACATTTGAGGAGGTGTCATTAAATTTTAACTTTTATATTTTATTTGCTTTTCAAAGAAAAATCTCCTTTAATTCTTATTTTAATTGATTATTTTGCTTTATTATAAACTTTAACAATATTTATTTAACTGTTCTGAACATTAACTTATCTCTTAAACTATGAATTTAAAATGTTTCTTTTCAAAGGTCATAGAAATATAGCTAAGGCATAGAAAACCTTTCACATGCACGAGCATTTTTACTTTTAATAACTGAATTTCTTTAGTGTTGCCACTTACTTTAAAACAACTTAAACTGTCTCTTGTTTTACTTGCATTGTTATGAAACTTTAGAGATACAATATTGACTTTGTTTCACCTAAGTTTGTCACATCCTTGTCTTCCACTTTACATTTGTATTATGAGTTTAACACTAATTTCACTAAAATATAGCTGCATTCATAGAATAGAGAACTTGACCTTTCTATAAACGAAACTAGGTTGACTAGTGAACAATAGTATATATTCAACATAGCAAAGGTGGGCACTGATCCATAAACTGCTTCAGATACTCTCAAAACAGTCCAACAATTACGGATTATAACTTAATGACTACTCAAAACAACCTCCAATTGCATAAAAATAAGTGTAGCATGCCTTAGAAACAAGGGACGGTCATAAATAAGCATCTATACAAACATTACAAAGCAACGAAAAGCATGAAACGTCAGTAGCAAACACTGGATAATGACTGAAACACGGGATTTTGCTCTGGAGAAACCCTCAAAGGGAGAAAACTCCAGTTTGGATAAGCAAATCATTCTCCAACTCCACTCTCAACAGTCAAATACCATCAATGAAGATGAATATATGTCTGTACATGACCAACACAGCTCCTTAACAATTTACAAGAGCGAAAATATCCATCTCTATGCTGTTCTGCTCCAACATAGCTTAGAGAGCATCAGACCACTTGTGCTGAAGGTAAAACAAGAGTGCCAAAAAGATATCCCTTATTTTTTTCATACTACATATATAACTCTTCTCCTCATTCACGCCTAGATTGGAAGAGGAGCAATCCTAGGCATTTGAGTTGCTTAAAACGCTTGACCTTCTGCTCCTAGACAGTAGCTGCTGAAAACCCATCGACTTATGTTGACCAACCAATACTCTCTTTGCTGGTGTTTTAATAAAACTGTGGCTTTTTGTCATGTGCACCACTGCTGTTATGTTTTGGCTGCATGCATGACGTTTTGGGAGGTTATAAGGTTTCTACTACATTTTCAGAGCATGCAACAACATAGTTTGCAAAGGATTTTGCGATTCCTTACCTTGGCCAGGACATTGACTTTGGGTGGTAAGGCTAACCCCTAGAAAAACACCATGCCACAGTCTTTAGCTTGCAACATATACTTGGGACTTTATATTTATTTGCCACTTAAAATGATTGTTGTTTTTGAAAACTGCCAATAACGATATCATCAATATTTGCCAAATTGCAGCATTGCTGCAGGCTTAACATTCTCCTTACTGACAATTCCAGCAATAGCAGAGTGTTCCAAAGAGTTGATTAAGAGCAGAAATGCTGCTACAAACAGATCTGATGACGTTTGGAACAAAGTGAAAGACTTGCAGCACTGCTGCAAGTGAAAAATCAACCTTATAACTGTAACAAATGTAATGTCCCCTTTTAATTAATTCAGTTTATGTAGGCCCAATCCTTATTTCCCTAATAAGGATAAGAAAATATTTTAATAATGGGCCCTTTTTACATTGAAAATTTGTGGTAGAAATAAATAATAATAAAATAATGACTTAGTAGGGTGTGAGATTCTAGAAATGGGTTATAACCCCTCGGACACTTGGCAGCTTCCTCATGATAGATTTCTATGATAGCTTATTAAATGAGGACTTGCAAGTTGGTATTCATGACAAAGTGGGGACTATTTTAGAAAAAGAATCTCATTAATATTTTAATTGTTATTTTGAAAGGGAAAGTGGGGCATTGGAGTTTGTACCCTACTAGTGCTAAATATTGAGGTGCTTGGTTGCCTTAGAGACATCTACCAATTTATTCAGTCTTATCTATCATAGTTTGAACTTTGAGCCTTGTGTCTAGCTATAGGACTCGAGGACAAAAACCCTTGGATTTTAGAAATCGAAGGACGAAACCCATTTGGTTTGCTAGAGATTAAAGGATGAAACCCCTTTGATTTCCTTGGGGAAATCTCACACATAGGTTGTATTTGTACTTCCAAGCTTTGTTTGGATGTTAGCCTATGTTATCGGTTCTTCTCCCAATACTGTAGGGTACCAGTTCAGTTCGCCCCAGTCCCAGTCACAATCCCGATCCTAGTTCAATTTGCCAGGGGATTCTGCTAGGACTCTTCCAATTGACTATGGGTTCGTCTAGGACTATAAGCACTAAAAAAAGAGCATTAGCCTACATGGTAATCCACTAATGAGTTGTAGGCCTAAACACGTAAATGTAAGCGCGTAAATATAAGCTCTCAGCAGTATTCCTCTTGTCGACATGTGGATTGATATTACTTTATTTGTACTTCCCCTGTCCCCTATCTAACCCTCTAAGGTCCTGCATCTTCACCAATTACCCTATGTCAACAATTTATTTCTATCACTTTCTAGCCCTGTCGACATGACCTACCTACATCACAAGATGGGAAATTCACTCTCATGCTAACTCCATTATTCCTCCAATGATAAGCTTTCAAAGCTTGTTCACTCTCTAATCAGCCATGTTCACTATCCAATCAACATTGTTAACTCTCCAATCAAGAGAGTTAACTCTCCAATCAATTCCACCATTCATGAGTTTCTAAAACCTATAAATACCCCCCTCCCATATGCATTATGGGAGGCAAATTCATTGTTGCGCACTCATTCAAGCTTTGCTTTTTGCTCTCCATAGCATTTATATGCTCATTGCAGGACTTTGTGAGCCTTTTGTTTTCTTCTTAGCATAGTTGCCCAAGCTTCAATAGTTTCATTGCATTGTTATGTTCTCCAATTGCTTTCAAAAGCCCAAGCCATAGTGCTCATAATGTTGAGGACGAGCCAAGTAGTGAGAATGAGAGTGCCCATGCTAGTGCCAATGCCACTATTTGTGGTTCTTCTAGTATACCCAGTACCTACATCATCTAATATCGATGGTGATGATGATATTTTTGAAAACCCATATAATGCTGATGCCTGATCATTGATCACTGATTGTTGACACGACATTATAATTTCGAATTTTATTATATATCATGACATTCACGTTTGACTAATTGACATTTAGTATTTTTAATATTTATTATTTTATGGAGGTTTTGTTTATTATATGAACATATTCATGATGCTATGGTATTCTAAACTTAATTACTGCTGCAAATATGTATATATTTCTGATTTTTATATGTTTTTGTATTCATCTATACACAAGTCGATATGATCAACATTATGGAAATTAAGATTTCCATATCCTCATATGTTTTCACCTCATCATACTCAACTCCAACTCTCACCGTTGCAAATTAAGGTAAATTATCACAAAATTCAGGAAAATGAAAAAATACCTCTTCCCAATATGTCTCATCCATGCCATTTGCTATAACATCCACATACAAATCTGTATGGAGTATATCCATCTGCTCCCCTAGATTCATCTCTTCTTTTTCTACATCTTCATTCTCTTCTACTCATCATTTTATCAAAATGCAAATCAACATTGATAAATGTAGAAAAATCTTTCATTACCTCTGCCTCCTTTGCTGCTGCAACATTTCCTTCTTCACCCTTTGTTGCAATGTTTTCATCTTCAACATCCACTACTATAACCATCTTCATGTCCTCCAAAGGACTCACAACTGCTGCAACATTATTCTCTATCACTGCAAACTTATCATCTGCAACAAATGCATCCTCATCCTCAGCAACCTCTGCTGCAATTTCTTCTTCTTTCTCACTCTTTCTCCATACCTTCCTCATGGCATGTTGCTACAAACTCTAATGCAGTTTGTCTTACCTCCACCCTTCTCAATTCTTCACGAATTGCCTCTTCTTCACATTGTTGTCCCAAACATTCCATGTCTTTCAATGGATCATTCTCTGCTGCAACTTCATGTTTTACCTCTTCAAAAGGACATGCTACAGCTGGAAACTCTTTCTTTTTCCATTCTTTTCTCTCCTTGCTTCTTTTCTTTTCTGATTTTCTTTCTTTTGGGACTGTATGGGTTGTTCCCACACATTTCTCCTTCCATGCCCCCTCTATCAAAGAGCTGCAACACTTCTCATTCTTGGCAACCTTGGTTGCAATCTCTTCTCCTTCCCCTTGATCCTTTTGCACAAGGATCTCCTCTTCTTCTTTTTCATTCTTCTTGTTTGCTGCAATATTTTCTTTCCTCTCTTCATCCTTCAAAGGATTTTCAGCCACTACAGCATTTTTCTCTTCCTTTTTCTCAACCATTGCAACTTCAATCTTGCTCTTTTCTTTCATACATTCATTAGGGCATACTGCTGCAATTTCTTTGCCACTTCTTTTTTGTTTATCCTACAATGGATTTAAAATATATTCCTTCCCATCCTTGATTATGTTATGTGTTATAATTGCCATTATGTACAGCTTCCCTATCCCAAAGCCAAGGTTGACCAAATAAAACATGACAAACATCCATGGGTACTATGTCACATACAATTTCATCCTTGTATCTTCCAATGTGAAAATTAACAATGCTTTGTTCACTTACCCAAATTTGATGACCTCCTTGCAACCAAGAAATGCAATACAGGCTAGGGTGCTTCATCCTTTTCAAATTCAGCTTCTCAACCATCTTCAATGCAACCAAATTATCTCTGCTACTCCTGTCCACACTCACCTTGCAGCATTTTCCACTTGACTTGCAAACAGTTCGGAACAAATCACTCCTTCGGATGGGCTCTTGTCTCTCTTTCAGCCGCTTCAAAAATTCCTTCATCATCAAGCACTCTCCTTGTCTGCACAACATTTTGCCAAACAATTGTGGCACACCCTCAATCTACAACCACAAACAATTTAGAGCCAACACTCTGCAATTACAGGTCCTCTCTGCAAAAAAACTCTCACCACTATCCTCTACCCAACAAGATTCTGGAAGATGCACCTCTCCAAGACTTCTTCTACCCACTTCCTCTCAGTAGAAGTCTGCACACCTTCTACCCAGCTTTATCTCTGTTGGAGGACAGCCAACTTAACTATCACAAAATGAACACTCGTGTGGCTTCACTGCTTCACTCTTCACCCGCAAGTCCTGGTGCATACGCTGCACTCTCAATATCAACTTGCTTTGATACCATTTACTGCAAGAGGTACTCCCTCTCGCTGCACACACTGAAATTCCACATCACAAACAAAGACCCTCTATTGCAAACTCAAACTCAAATCAAATTGTTCAATCTGGCAAACTTCAATCTTGCTACAGTAGCTACGGAATACAACTCATTCACAATCATCATTCACTTTATTCAAGCTATCACACACATCATGGGAAATAACTCCATTCATTTAATCACATACTTAATTTATATTGTTATTGGAATCTTTCACTATTACCATATAAAGTTTTTCTCATTCAAACAATTACAATAAGAATTGCATACCATTTATATCTTCTCATTGAATTGTTATCACATCAATTACAATAGCAATGTATTCCCTTCTCCACGTTTCTTCTTCCTCTATTTCAATGCAATTCATTGCAATTCAGTTTCCCCATACTTCTCCTAAGGGAACTCTCTACAGTATTACTCTTTGTTCTGCCTCTGTAATCCAATTTGCATGGCTCTATATGATTTCTTTTCTCCACGCCTTGGCTGAACTCCTTGTCCATACACTAAGATATTCTCTTAGTTTCCTCTGTAGCCACACTCCTCTACCATGCGCTGGTATTTAATTCCCTTTGTATCTTCCACTCTTTCCCCACTTTGTTGGGCGTCCAAAATCTGTTGTCATTATCTTCTTATGACAAATTTCTTTCCTCCTAGCTCCTTCTCACGGGCAGCTCTTACCTCTCCATTCTTCAATGCTGGGTCGTCTCATGGGCTGATTTTACTCTAAAATCCCTGAATTATCTGTAGCATGAATCTCTTTTTATTACTTGTTACTCAAAATGCCTCCTCTCCAACTTTAGGCGCCTCCCTGAATTTTCTGCACCCCACTCTTTGTTGGGTGGCCAGCTCTCAATCTATCATGCAGCTAGCTTCTCGCAAACGTCATCCCTTTGTTTTTGTATGCCTTAACACATGCAAATTGAAAGGTCATAAGACAAAAAGAGATGGGGAAGTTGAGGCGACGCCAAACACGGAAAAAATTAAATCTTTTGATATATAATTTTGCCCAGTCGATGCTCCCGAAGCTGTAGTCTCCCCAAGTTGACTTATGAAAACGTTTTCAATGATTTGATGTTTCTTGACTTCATTTAAACTCTCCAAGTACTCTAGATCACATTCATCTTTAGTTGAATACCAAACAGCAATAAGAGAAAACATATTATTCTTCAGTCACCCAAATGACTAACTACACTATGGAGACTCTGCATACACCTTCATCGGTATTTCTTTGCCATTACAACTCATGAAGAGCTTGCCACATATACACAATCAGAAAGTTGCCAACACTACCAATTGAAGAAA
This sequence comes from Cunninghamia lanceolata, assembly GCA_027924645.1. Classification (NCBI taxonomy): domain Eukaryota; kingdom Viridiplantae; phylum Streptophyta; class Pinopsida; order Cupressales; family Cupressaceae; genus Cunninghamia; species Cunninghamia lanceolata. Next base: position 819,456 of record BSBN01001541.1, on the reverse strand, counting down.
ATCCATTTACACAACTGCGACAAGATGTGCAAAATCGAGTGTCGACAGATGGAAAATCCAAAGTTCTCTATTTCACCTAAAAATTGGCGAGTATGCTTGGAATGACATCCCAAGGTCCCCTGCAAATGAATTTCACTCCAACCCTCAAAAATCTTGAGATTTTACACTTTCTGTAAAACTGCCAACACAAACTTCTAGCATTAAAATCTCCCAAATGGTGAAAGATATGCCTTCAATTCTTTTTGCACATTAGGCGAAATGTCTTCAAGAACACGCCTATCAAAGGATTTGTTGTCAAACCTCCCAGCTCTCCCAAAACAATTGTTTCTGTGAAATCAACACGTGTGCCGAAACTGCCACCAGACGGAAACTCAATTCTTGCAAATCTGATTACATGAAGTGTTCCCAAAGCTGAGAGATGTCAAATATGACCAAAAACAAACCCAAAACTAAAAACTAAACCTGAAAATGTTTTTGGTTGATGTTGATTGCCAGTTCGTCCAGATGCTCCTACATCAGACATGTCGAGTAAGAAATTTGTGAACATGGGCTCACAAAATGGATTTATATAGTAGAACTACCCTTCCAAGTTGAAAACAACCTACAACAAACTCCATCGTTGAATTAGGATGAAGAAAAATTCTTCCTTCACCTCTTCTAGCTTCTTGTCGGGATACTTGTCGTCCTCCTCCACCAAGTGTGCTCTTCTTTCCTCTTTCCTCTCGTGGACTCATGTCCACCATAGCCCGACCTCCTCCAAATGCTACTCCACTCATCATTCCTCATCTCACCACTCTCCATTCCACTTCCTACTCTCGTGGGATTCAATGCACCATGATCCGACCATGTCCACCCAAATTTTGCCTCCCATTAATCTATACACAAGTTGATATGATCGACTTTATGGAAATTAAACACTTCCATATCCTTGTCTGTTTTCACCTCATCATACTCCTCAACTCAAACTCTCACCACTGCAAATGAAGGTAAATTATCACAAAATTCAAGAAAATGAAAAATTACCTCTTCCCAATATGTCTCATCCATGCTATCTGTTGTAACATCCGCATACAAATCTATATGGAGTATATCCATCTGCTCCCCTAGATTCATCTCTTCTTTTTCTACATCTTCATTCTCTTCTACTCACCATTTTATCAAAATGCAAATCAACATTGCAAAATGTAGAAAAATCTTTTATTACCTCTACCTCCTTTGCTGCTGCAACTTTTCCTTCTTCACCCTTCGCTGCAACGTTTTCATCTTCAACATCCACTACAATCACCATCTTCATGTCCTCCAAAGGACTCACAACTGCTGCAACATTATTCTCTATCGCTGCAACCATCTCATCTGCAACAAATGCATCCTCATCCTCAGCAACCTCTGCTGCAATTTCCTCTTCTTTCTCACTCTCTTTCTCCATGCCTTCCTCATGGCATGCTGCTGCAATCTCTAATGCAGTTTGTCTTACCTCCACTCTTCTCAATTCTTCACGAATTGCCTCTTCTTCACATTGTTGTCCCAAACATTTCATGTCTTTCAATGGATCATTCTTTGCTGCAACTTAATGTTTTACCTCTTCAAAAGGACATGCTACAGCTGAAAACTCTTTCTTCTTCCATTCTTTTCTCTCCTTGCTTCTTTTCTTTTCTGATTTGTTTTCTTTTGGGACTGTATGGGTTGTTCCCACACATTACTCCTTGCATGCCCCCTCTATCAAAGGGCTACAACACTTCTTCTCATCCTTTGCAACCTTGGTTGCAATCTCTTCTCTTTCCCCTTGATCCTTTTGCACAAGGATCTCTTCTTCTTTTTCATTCTTCTTATTTGTTGCAATCTTTTCTTTATTCTCTTCATCCTTCCAAGGATTTTCAGCCACTACTGCATTTTTCTCTTCCCTTTTCCAAACCATTGCAACTTCAATCTTGCTTTCTTCTTTCATACATTCATTAGGGCATACTGCTGCAATTTCTTTGCCACTTCTTTCTTGTTTATCCTGCAATGGATTTAAAATATATTCCTTCCCATCCTTGATTATGCTATATGTGTTATCGCTACCATTATGTACAACTTCTCTATCCCAAAGCCAAAGTTGACCCAATAAAACATGACAAACATCCATGGGTACTATTTCACATACAATTTCATCATTATATCTTCCAATGTGAAAATTAACAATGTTCTGTTCACTTACCCAAATTTGATGACCTCCTTGCACCCAAGAAATGCAATACGAACTAGGGTGCTTCATCCTTTTCAAATTCAGCTTCTCAACCATCTCCAATGCAACCAAATTATCTTTGCTACTGCTGTCCATCGTCACCTTGCAGCATTTTCCACCTGACTTGCAAACAATTCAGAACAAATCACTCCTTCGGATGGGCTCTTGTTTCTCTTTCCATGGCTTCAAAAATTCCTTTTTCATCATCAAGCACTCTCCTTGTCTCCATGACATTTTGCCAAACAATAGTGGCACACTCTCAATCTGCAACCACAAACAATTTAGAAGCAACACTCTCTGCAATTACAAGTCCTCCCTACAAAAAAACTCACCACTATCCTCTACCCAACAAGAATCAGGAAGATGCCCCTGTCCAAGACCTCTTCTACCCACTTCCTCTCAGTGGAAGAAGTCTGCACACGTTCTACCTAGCTTTATCTCTGTTGGAGGACAGCCAACTTAACTCTAACAAAATCAACTCTCTCCTGCGGCTTCACCGCTTCACCACTCTTCACCCGCAGGTCTTGGTGCATACTCTACACTCTCAATATCAATCTGCTCTAATACCACTTAATGCAAGAGGTACTCCCTCTCGCTACACACACTCAAATTCCACATCACAAACAGAGACCCTCTACAGCAAAATCAAACTCAAATCAAATTGTTCAACCTGGAAAAATTCAATCTTGCTACAATAGCTGCGGAATACAACTCATTCACAATCACCATTCACTTTATTCAAGCTATCGCACACATCATGGGAAATAACTCCATTCATTTGTTCACAGACTTAATTTATATTGTTACTGGCATCTTTCACTATTACCATACAAAGTTTTTCTCATTCAAACAATTACAATCAGAATTGCATACCATTTTATCTTCTCACTCAATTGTTATCACATCAATTACAACAACAATGTATTCCCTTCACGTTTCTTCTTCTTCTATTTCAATGCAATTCATTGCAATTCAATTTCCTCATACTTCTCCTCAGCGAACTCTCTACAATATTACACTTTGTTCTGCCTCTGCAATCCAATCTGCAATGCTTTGTAATGATTTCTTTTCTACACGCCTTGGCTGAACTCGTTGTCCATTCCATACACTACGATATTCTCTTAATTTCCTCTATAGCCGCACTCCTCTACCATACGCTAGTATTTAATTCCCTCTGTATCTTCCATTGTTTCCCTACTCTGCTGGGCGTCCAAAATCTATTGTCATTATCTTCTTATGACATAAATTTCTCTCATCCTAGCTCCTCCTCATAGGCAGCTCTTACCTCTCCATTCTTCCACGTTGGGCCATCTCATGGGCTGATATTACTCTAAAATCCTTGAATTATCTGTATAGCATGAATCTCTTTTTATTACCTGCTATTCAAAATGCCTCCTCTCCAACTTTAGGCACCTCCCTGAATTTTTTGCCCCCCTCTTTGTTGGGCGGCCAGCTCTCAATCTATCATGCATCTAACTTCTCACAAACGCCATCCCTCTATTTTTGTATGCCTTAACACTTGCGAATTGAAAGGTCATAAGACAAAAAGAGATGGGGAAGTTGAGGTGACACCAAACACAAAAAGAATTAAATCTTTCGATATTTAATTTTGCCCAGTCAATACTCTCCAAGCCGCGGTCTCCCCAAGTTGACTTATGAAAATGTTTTCAATGATTTGTTGTTGCTTGACTTCGTTTAAACTCTCTAAGTACTCTAAATCACATTCATCTTTAGTTGAGTACCAAACAGCAATAAGAGAAAACATATTATTCTTCAGTCACCCAAATGACTAACTACACACTATGGAGACTCTGCATACACCTTCATCGGTATTTTTTTGCCATTACAACTCATGAAGAGCTTGCCACATATATACAATTAGAAAGTTGCCAACACTACCAATTGAAGAAAATCCATTTATGCAACTATGACAGGATTTGTGAAATCGGGTGCCAACAGGCGGAAAATCCAAAGTTCTTTGTTTCACCTGAAAATTGGCGAGTATGCTTGGAATGACATCCCAAGGACCCTTGCAAAAGGATTTCGCTTCAACCCTCAAGAATCTTGAGATTTTACACTTTCTGTAAAACTGCCAACATGAACTTCTAGCATTAAAAACTCCCAAATAGTGAAAGATATGCCTTCAATTCTTTTTGCACATATGGCGAAATGTCTTCAAGAACACGCCTATCAAAGGATTTGTCGCCAAACCTCCCGGATCTCCCAAAACAGTTGTTTCCGTGAAATCAACACGTTGTGTGTCGAAACTGCCACCTGACGGAAACTCAATTCTTGCAAATCTGATTACATGAATCGTTCCCAAAGTTGAGAGATGTCAAATATGAACAAAAACAAACCCAAAACTGAAAACTAAACCTGAAAATGTTTTTGGTTGATGCTGATTGCCAGTTCACTCAGATGCTCCTACATCAACATTTTACTATATTTGTCAACCACAACAAATAAATAATCATGTCCTTTCCATGTCAAGGGCAACCCACCTACAAAATCCATTGTGATGCTCTCCCATGAACATGATGGAACTAGAAGTGGCTAATACAATCCTAGTTTCCGGTTATCAAGCTTGCTTACACTACATAACTTAAACTTCGAAAAAAAAATTGCATATAGGGCCAAGGAACATACCACTGTAAATTTGAAACTATTTTTGTAAAACCAAAATTACCAGCTATTTTTAAAGTATATGCTTCCCTTAAAAACACAAGTCTCCTCTCTTTCAAAACACGCAAAAAATTGCACTTGAAGAGCAGCCCATCTCTCAAAAAAAATCAGTTTTAGGAAGAAAATCATCACGCTTAACCTTCCTGTAGCTGCTGGTACAAATCTCCAAACTCTGCCATGCTCAAAGGCATCTGCACAAACCTCCTTTCTAAAAGGCTCAAGAAGAGATAAAGTACAAATAGTTGAAATCAATAATGGCCTTGACAATAAATCAGCATGTTTGTTTGTTGTACCTTTCTTGTGCTAAATAACCAAGTGGGTAGAAAACCCATCCACTTGCAATGTCTCTCTTGTTGAAGCTTCAATTGAGCTTGAAGGTACTGGAGTGGTTGATGGTTTGTATGCACTATAGTCTCCTTGTCCAACAAGTAATGCTTCCACTTTTTAACCACTTGCACCAATACCCAAGGATGGATCCATGAAACAATTTGGAATGATAGCAAATAGATCTTCCACCTTGTAGCTTAATTGCTTGCATCCATTTCTACCTCAAAGGGAAGTTGCAAATTAGGTAAATACTACATGAGTGCATTGCTGATTTGCTTCTTCAAATCATCAAAAGCTTTTTGCTGTATGTTGGCCCACTTGAAGCTTTTACCATGACCTATTATTGCATGCAACAGAGCTGCAATAGAAGAAATGCTTTCACAAGTATTGGGTTGCCCCAACAAAGCTCCTTGTTTTGGTTATACTTGTGGGCTTGGGCCAATTCACAAAGGCCTCAACTTTTGCCAAATCAATCCAAGGTAAACAAATTTGTTTTACAAATTCACATTTCTTACCATTCAACCGAAGCTTGTTCTCCTTCAAAATCTGCAACACCTTTTTCCAAATATGCAATATGTTCTTCATATGTCTAGCTGAAAACAAGAACATTGTCCAAGTAGACGATCTCACATTCGTGTATGAAAGGGTATAGCACTTCAATCATCAACCTCATAAAGGTTGCTGGTGCATTACAAATTCCAAATGGAAGCACTGCCCATTCAAACAAACCTTGTCTAATCTTGAACACAATTTTTCAAACATCCTCTTCTCTTATTCTCACTTCATGATAACCGGGCCTCAAATCTAATGTTTTTTTTTTGATCGGTAAGCCTCAAATCTAATTTTTTTAAGTATCTAGCATGTTGCAATTGGTCAATAAAATCATTCCTGGTTGGTAAAGGGTATAGATTCTTTACCATAATCAAAGCTCTATAATCAATGCGTATGTGCCAAGATCCATCCTCCTTCAGTACCACTACAATTGGAAAACCACATGGTGACGTACTAGGCCTCATAACTCCATGCTCCAACAAATCTTTCAGCTGTTCTTTTATCTCACTAGCCTCTAGTATGCTTTGTCGCTAGAGAACTATATTTGGAAGTGGGCAATTGGGCAATAATTGAATTTCATGCTCAATAGATCTGCAAGGGCAGCCCCTTAGGCTCCTTGAAGAGGTCATCAAATATAAGAAACCCAACACTAATAATTGTACCTCGACAACACAGAACTCTAAAACAGCCTCTCCATCTTCAAAGGAATCAAGACCATAGAAAACTTTTCCAGCAGCTAACAAAGTGTATAACGCTTGTAGATCTAAAAACCAGCTTTTGAATGCTTTGAAAGCTGGCTCAAACAAAGTTTGTATGCAAAAGTTATGACCTATATAATCCAAGTGCTCAAATAGCACTAGACGGCAATCATATGACCATCAAACTTAATAATCCCTACAAGATATTTTAAATTTCAAAATTCACCCAAATTTTCGAAAAAAATGCAAGAAAGCACCTGATGTAACATGTGGCATTCACAAATCTGCCCACTAAATGCTAATTTGACCACTCCCATTGATTGTGCACTAACTACATGTTGGAAATATTGTTGTCATTGATGTCAAAGGAAACAAGGAATTCACATTATTGTCATTGATGTCAGAGGAGGGCCTATGTGATGATGATTTTGTTGAAGACTTTAACTTAACATATATGCAAGACAAGTTAAGATGGCCGATTATGAAAGAGAAAGGTATTGTTTGCTGGCCGCCCCAAAACATATTCATAATGACATATTCATAGGAGCCAGACCCTTAAGGAATCACCACCTTCCTTGACAAAGCCGACTATGTGAAAGACATTAGTTATGTGTATTTGTTATTAGCATATTATTATAATAAAGTGGTCATCTAGACAAGTCGTCCCATTAGGAGTTGCTTCTCTTGACGAAGACATATTGGTATAAATCTATGTTCCCCGAGGACGCATCCCCTGCCTTTTTTAAGGCGTACCCGTACCGGGGACGTGGGGACGGCCAGGTAACGTCCCCTGACCGTCCCCGTTTCTCCAGGGACGTCCCCTTTTTTTGACGAAACGTAGGGGACAGCTAGCCGTCCCCGATACAGCCGGGACATCCCCCGACCATACCGAGGACGGCTACGGCCTAGCAGCGACCAAACATTAAAAACAAAAGAAAAAACTCAGTCAAATAAAAAACAAAAAACGAAATTTCAAAGGTTTTTTTTTAAATATAAGCATTGACTGTTGTATTTTCAGATCTTGCTCTTGCGGTATATTATTTTTTATAACTAAGATAAAAAGAATGGAACGGCTTTCTTTCTTAACATTGTATTATAATTCCTTGTCATTTGCTAAGATTATTCCTAGAATACCATTAATTACATTGAGGTTCTTAGTGAGCTTCATCTCCACACTTAAAATACAACAGTCAATGCTTATCATCTAAACCTTTAAAATACAACAGTCAATGCTTATCATCTAAATATTTGAAATTTCCTTATATTTTTAAAAAAAAAACCTTATTTTTTTAGTAGCCATCCCCTGCCGCCCCCTAAAAAATGGCCAAAAAAAATCGCCGTCCCCGAAACTCGTCCCCCTGTCCCCGGTACTTGGGGGAACATAGGTATAAATAGAAGATACGTTGGAGAGTAAAAGCAAGCAAGAAGAATAAGATGTAACATCATATGAATATCAGCAGACTTGAGCAGATCTTAAAAGGATATATGCAGAGTTAGGAAAGGAGTAAAGGCAGATTTGAGTATGTGCTGTGCGATTACTTTTGATAAGTGCAGCGATCACCTTTTAGAGAGTAGTGATTATATTATTATGGGCAGCAATTACTATAAGACAATGAGCAGCGATGAGAAGACAGAGCAGCGATGAAGGAGCAGCAATAAGAAGACAATGTTATTAGAGCAGCGATCAATGTTATGAGGGCAGATATATTAAAGACAGCAGCGATTAAGTTTTATACAGAAAAGATCATTAATATATATAGAGCAGCGAATTAATATAAGGAGCAGCGATTATGTTCTTATGAGGAGCAGCAACTAGCAATTACAGAAGGCAAAGAATGATTAAGATCTATGAACGAGAGTATATGTAGATTTATGAAGGAGAGTATATGTGTTGAAATATCAATCATGGAATGAATAAGAAGAATCATGAAGTGAATAAGAGATAGTAATGTCCATCATCCGTTGAAGAAGCAACATCCTGAAGGTGATATTTTGCAAGAGAGGTTGGTGCCTCCTAAAAGAAGAGATTGGTGTCTCTTGTTGAGTTGGTATTGGTGTCTCCAGTGGGTTGGTGCCTACAAAGATTAAACAGGGATTGGTGTCTCCTATAGGTTGGTGCCTACAAAGTTTGTAAGAGAATTTTATATAAAGTAATATTTTGCAGTGGTTTTTCTCCCAAAAAGGTTTCCACGTAAATCTCGTGTTCTTCTTGTGCTCTTAATTGTTAGATCTTACATGTTTGTTGTTGTTATGGTTGATTAAGTTTTGAAAAGTAAAAGATTAGCTTATACTGATTCACCCCCCCCCCCCCCCCGCCAGTATAAGCATGTGCTCATCAATTGGTATCAGAGCGGGTTCCTTCGGAGATAGTCTAACTGCTTGAAGGTAGATCTTGGAAGCACACATGGCTAGTCATGAAGGAAAAGAAGAGATGGATTTAGAAGAAGAATATGACGAAAGTGAAAGAGAAGTGGATCTTGAAAAACTTATTTGTGCCCTAAGTGAAATAAAGAAGCTTAAAAAGAACTTGAAACAAAAATTACAGCTTCAAGAGGACTGTGAATCTAAGGCAAAAATGTCACAAAGTCCTGAGGAGTCAGAGAAAATGATCATCAATCTGAAAATTCAAATTGAAGAGGCAAAACAAATTGAGGAAGAAGTAAGAGTTCAATTAAAGGAAAAAGAAGAAGATTATGAGAGGCGTGAGTCCAAAATAGTTTCCTTGAAGAAAGAATTAGAGAAAACAACTGCTAAGCTAAATAGGTGCCTCAAAATTGAGAAGAGTACCGAGATATTAGATGATATTAAATATGGGCAGAGGTCACCACTTATAAAGTCTGGTCTTGGATATGAGGAAAATCAGATGGCTAACAAAGAAGATTCCAAAGAGCCACCAAAGAAGACAAATGAGGAAAAACCAAAGAGTTATGCTAATGCCCTCAAACGTCCTATCAACAAGAAGAAAGAGAATCAAGTTCCACAGACAATAGGCACTCCTTCAAAAGTTAACAAGGACAAATTCAAAAAGTCTTTTCCTCCTAGGCATGCGTATATGACCAGGTTCTAGAATTCCTTTTATGGTTATTGCTATTCTTGTAATCATTTTGGTCATAAAGCAAGAGATTGTAGGAATTGTACAAGAAATTTTGGTTGGAACAAAGAAGTGATGAGCACACGGTGATACTAAGAGGGTGGGGTGAATTAGTATCAAACAAACTTTTACTTTTCCAAACTTAATCAATCACAGCAACTACACATATAAAAGATCTAGCAATTAAGAACATAGAGAACACACGATTTTACGTGAAAACCCTTGCGGGAGAAAACCACAGAAAAATATTGCTTAAATATATATATTGATTCTTCTTCTGTAGGCACCAACCTACTTCTCTTACAATTCTTCTTTTGTAAGCACCAACCCACTGGAGACACCAATCCCTGCTTGTGGAATCTGTAGGCACCAACCCTCACAACTAAGCACCAACGCAGTAAGAGACACCAATCTGTAGGCACCAACCTACAAATTCTTCAATGGATAATTTCATTCTCCTTTACTCACAATTTGATCACTACTTCTGATTTTGTATGATGTAAGTCTTTCCTATTTGAATCAGGTTCACACACATAATTTCTTCCCTCACAAATCTGATCACACACTTGTTGTTAAAAGATACTCAAGGCCATTATGGTAGATGAGCCTTGAAAACAACATTTTAGACACAATTTCGCCAGTTGTACTACATAAAAATGTCCTCAATATTTTAGACTGCATTTATGCGATATTCTATTTGGTAAATTCAAGATAAAATGATTTGGCTCCCCTATTTTCAGTTCTATGTCTAAGGCTTGGACTTTTGCTAGAGACTTTACTAGAGGTCATGAGATGATTTCAGGCAACAAAAGGGATATTTTGGCATTCAAATCTATTTGGTGGTGTCTTGAGCATAAAACTGCTCCTCTGGCTTGCACATATTGAAGCGGGCTCAACTCAATCAATGATCTTAAAATGGGGGATCCGTTTGGGAGAGAGGGGGCATTGATTTGTTTTATGATCCAACGGCAGCGCAACGTCACAAGGGAATCCGTTTGGGAGAGCGTCCTTCGTCAATTCCGAGATTCTCAATCCCGTAGCCGTAAGCCCAGGCCTCCACGATACGTGGCACCAGGATGCCACGTGGAGGCATTTTGCGGTCACACACAGGATCTTCACCACCGGCAAGATTCCCCTGCGACAGCGCGCGACCATCCAATCTGCATCAACCCTCTTCCTTTCATTATCTAACGACACTTGGCGCACTCCACTTCATTTGACCGATTCATAGACCATACTTTACACTTGTCGTTCTTTCACAGTCGCGTGGAAGGAAAGTGACATCAGCTTCGGAGGCTTGCGGGCATGCGACAACTCACCACATGGCTCATTCGGACCAAAACAAAGCACGTGCTCGTTAAGTTGTTTTAAAAAGGGGGCCGCGCTAGGTAGACGAGACACAAGGGGCTCAAAATATTTAACTCAGAGCCTTCAAAAATTAAAGGTTGGGGCTGGTTATTTTACGACATAAATGGGCTCGAGGCTATAACTTAGAAGATCCTCACGGGCAATAGGAGGTCAACAGGAAAATAGAACAAAAAGCACTCGGCCCCGCAGAATACTTTGGGTTTAGGGTTTAAGGCCCTGGGAGCATGATTCTTTAGAAATTTTAAAACTCTAAGACCTTAAACACATGGGAATTTGAAGGCTTCTGGGTTTGTAGAACCAAGCTTTAGATGGATTTAACGAGAATTCTAAGAGTGGACCATTTGACTCTAAACATAGGAAAACGGTCAACATTTTGGCGACTTCTCGGGGATGTTTGCCTGCTAAACCAATTGACCAATGGCCTTAAATATCCATTGGGCATGGAGTCCAGGAGAGGAACCGGGGGGGCAAAACAACTGAAACCTACCTCCAAAACACACAAAAGGGAAGAGGCATGCATTCTCCTAATGACAATGCAGCCTGTGCAAAAGCACTTAGGGAAAGTAAACCTAAAACTGAAATAAAACCTACTCTAATCCTAAGCTAACAACAAGGAAATGACTTCAAACAAAGCCATTGACAAATTCTTGGAAGTAGATGCCCCTTCTTAACAATTTGCAATGTTTCTCATGCATGTGGGTAGTTAGAGAGAGGTGGGGAAGGGATGGGCATATAACCAGATAATGATAAACTTCCCCAAGGACAAAGAAAAACTCACCTATCCATTTGCATTAATCGGAAATGTAGCTGCCTAGAAGCGGATAAGTGGGCTGATCTAACCCCCTTTGATGTTCAACCTCATACTTTGAAATAGGCATGGCAGGTAGGGTATCCTTCTGATATTTCTCCGGTTGGGCCAAATGCCTGATAGGGCATCCCACTGAGATGACATGCAAGCCATCACTCCTACATGTATGTCTATTCTCTGGTTCTATAACCTTCTATTGCTGGTCTGAATGCTCTAGCTCTTGTGGCTTAATTGAAAATAAGGCTGCCTCCACCTTATGATCAGGATGCTCATGTTTTTCTAAATTAGGCTCAGAAAATGAGCCCTGCACATGCTTAATAGAGAAATTATCTCCACCAAGGAGTTGATATCCCTATCGGATAATTAAGAACAAATCTTCAATTTATTCTTGTCTATGTTCAATCTCCTCAACATCATTTTCAATAAAATATGGGAGCTCCTCAAATAGGTTTGTATTATCAGCCTCTGCACCTTCCATTGTAGGAATACCTACTTGCATCTCCTCACATGCCAGCAGCTCACAATCATGTTCACTACCTCCATGTTGTTCTAGGTCCGTTGGCCCCTGCCTGTCTTCATCCTCATTTTCAATGTGGTTGGGCACTTCATGAAACAAAGCAACATCATCCACCTCTAGGGTGATCTTTGTAACAGTTTCATCCTTAATGCCCTCATCACTTGACTGCACTTCCACCATTGTGAGCATAAGAACATGAAACTGTTCCTCATTAGTATCTTTTTTATCCACCTCCACCTTTGGCTCATCTTTCCAATTAGCTTGGTAGACAACAAGTCTAGCCTTGAAGATTGAAATAGCATCAGGGGAAGAGGCCTGAATATCTTGTTGAATTTCTTGGAGGGAAGAGGGTTCTAGGCAAATGTGCTCCTGGGGAGTGATAATCTGAGTTTGCATAGGAACAGGGGCTTGTGGAGGAAGAGAGGCTTTGAAACCTTGGAACTTGAGAAGTCGAGGCTGCTCTGCTACAGGCTGAACTGTAGTGATAGATGAGGGGGGTTCGAAACTGGAAAGTGGCTTTGGAGGCTTGGAGGAATTTCCCTGCCTAAAGCTGGGAATGGATGGAACCGATTGGGTTGTTTGCCTCATCTATTGCTCTTGAGCCGCAATCCTTATAGCAAGGCTTTCTTGAAAAACCCTTTCTTGTGCTTCTTGTTGCTGCTAGGCCTAATAAGCAAGCTCCTCTTGTTGCTGGTTATACTGTACTGCTCTCTGAATCTCCTCCAACCTCTTTTGCAGGTCCATCATTATGTCTATGGGACTCATGTTATCAAAATCATAGTCCACTTGAGACGGGTTAGGAGGGCAATCATATTGATTAGGGACGAAGAGGTCTTCTTGGGGTTGAAAATATGTATGATTAGGCTGCCAAGAAGACTGAGCAGGAGTAGGTGGAAGGTAAGCATCGTTAGACTACTGATATTCTGCTACAGCAAGAGCATATGGCATAAAACTAGAGGTGTCCTAGACCTGAAATTGTTGGTATGGAGGCATAAAATTTGCATTCTGGCTATATGGAGGGGAGTAGCCATAGTCTCCATAAAAATTTGACATTTTGAAGCATTAAGAACCAGGAAACATTCAAACAATCATGAAAAGTAAGAGCAAACATGTCTATCCTTCAGAGAAATACGTTCATACCAGGGAGTCGCCAGGTGACTGAAATGCTTCTTAAAGCACGTTAAACCAGGGATACCACCCAAATCCTAATTCTTGAAGATCTTTAGGCACTTGGGCTGCTTTCACCAGCAAATTTGTTTAGTAGAGTCGCCATGGTGTTAGAGAGACTGCCCTAAACGGCAAGATGCAATGAACAACACACCAGAACTCTTCAATGGATGATAAGGATCATCCAGTTGGTCCCATCAGGCGTGCCAGAAACTGTTGTCACATAGATTTGCACCCAGTGTTGAAGGCTTTTAGGGCTCCAACAATCTAGTGAAACATTGAGACGACCTCCAGGTGTGGGACCCCATAGGGAGGCCAAATCTCTAGAGAGAGGTTGGTTCCTTTGTTGAATATGAGATTCAGCAAACCTAAGACTAAACCTAATCTATTCACCTCATAGGAAAAGAGGAAGAGGGAGCGAAAACTGAATGTAAAGGGAGGTGATACACCAAGTTCGAATAAAGAACATTCACAGAGCAGAGATGCACAAATAAAGAAATACAGCTGATAAACTTACATAGATCATGAAGACTTTTAACAAAAGTAAAGAATGGATTGCCATGAATTAAACATTCACAAACAATGGCCAATTCTAAGACTACACAGAGTTAAAAGCATGAAGAAGTAAAAAAACATATGTATTGATCAAGAGGCACAGTTACAGCAAAGGAAAGTTCTATTTGGAATACAAAAGCATGAGACTAACCATTTTCCAACTTTTTTACATCTTACATTTATGCATATATAACATCTGATTCCAAACCCTGACCTAATTAGGTTACAATAAAATGCCCCATGGGCTCTGTTAGAAAATATCTACATCTAAAGGGATGATTGTCTACAAGAATTAACTGCAGAAAATATTTGGAGCCTGGGCAGATGAAAAATGTTTCTCCTTTAATGCGAGTAGTTGATTCATTGATTTGCAGCAATCAATGTAGTGAATATCTGTTAAGAGGCAGCTGAGAAGATCGAATCTTGTTGATGGCAGATGAGACAAGTATCCCGAGCAAAGCTTTCACAACACTTTAAGTCCTCGAACCCTTTGAATTTCTGCATCTTTCATCACTTGAAACCTTTGAATAGTCGGGCTCTGCATTTTATCACCTTTGGGATGCCTAGTAATCTCCTTTAAATTCTGGCCATTGATGAGATTTGCTTTAAGAGATCGACGGCCACCAAGGTTTCTTTTTGATTCTTCGCTAAGGAGTGCCAGAGCGCCGATTTGCCACACGTCATCCTATCGCAGCCGCGCGGAAGGAAGTGGGTCACCATCTTTTGGCTCTGCGCGAGCACGCTAAGCCTTCCACATATCCTTATTTCGCAGCCTCGCACTGAATCTTTCCCATAGGCTTGATTCCCTTGCGATGTTGCACTACCGTTGGATCTTTCATCTACTACAACTCCTTTGTCCTCTTGACGCCTGGCAGAGCGTCCTCCATTGATTCCAAGATTCTCGATCCCGTAGCCGTAAGCCCAGGCCTCCGCGATACGTGGCACCAAGATGCCACGTGGAGGCATTTCGCAGTCGCGCACAAGATCTTCACCACCGGCAAGATTCCCATGCAATAGCGCATGACCATCCGATCTACATCGGCCCTCTTCCTTTCATTATCTAACGACACTTGGCACGCTCTGCTTCATTTGACCGATTCATAGACCATACTTTACACCTGTCATTCTTTCGCAGCCACGCGTAAGGAAAGTGACATCAGCTTGGGAGGCTTGCAGGTATGCGACAGCTCGCCACGTGGCTCATTCGGACCAAAACAAAGCACGTGCTCATTATGTTGTTTTAAAAAGGGGGCTGCGCTAGATAGACAAGACACAAGGGGCTCAAATTATTTAACTCAGAGCCTTCGGAAATTAAAGGTTGGGGCCAGTTATTTTACAATATAAAGGGGCTTGAGGCTATAACTTAGAAGATCCTCATGGGCAATAGCAGGTCAATAGGAAATAGAACAAAAAGCACTCGGCCCCGCAAAATACCCTTAGGGTTTAGGGTTTAAGGCCTTGGGAGCATGATTCTTCAAAAAATTTAAAACTCTAAGACCCTAAACACATGGGAATTTGAAGGCTTTTGGGTCTGCAGAACAAAGTTTTTGATGGATTCAACGAGAATTTTAAGAGTGGACCATTTGACTTTGAACGAAGGAAAAAGGTCAACAAGATCTTAGGAAAGTCTCCTCCAATCGTCACGATGAAGACAAGACAATGGGCGTTCGAGACAATGTCTTTGAGAGTGGGATGATAGGACCATCCTCCAATAGAGATGTCTTGCCTGTCCAATTAACTCACTTTTGGGACTGCAACCTCCGAGGATATTAAAAGGGGGCCGCCCGCCTTGCCCCAAGAGTTAAGGAGAGATAGATTATCATTCAATCCTAGCCCCGAATCCCACAACTATAGTAGTTCCGCACCTGTAATTTATCTATCCAAAAGGTGATGAATATCGATAACCAAAAACAAGAAGCTTCCTGAAGTGCTTATCTCCATCCGACTCACTATAATTGTGCTCGTCTCCACCAGCTCTTACAGCCTATGGCAAACACAACCTGACAGTCTTGTTAGAAACCTCATTGTTTTAAAGGTTAGTCATCAGAAAGAACATTGTCAAATGATATTATAAACAATTCCTGTTGGCGCTTCCCATAAGAATCGAACTAGCAAATTGGATAAGCAAAGAATGTTTGGTCCGAACTGGCAAATAGGTGTCGTAGTTCCTCACTACCACTCTGTCGAATAGGTGCTTGTGTTTGTTATTCCATGAGCGAGAACTGAGGCCGAAGGCTGCTCAAAGTTCTAAAGTGGCGGAGTAACCCCGGTAGGGCAATTTTGAGTAGTGAGAGAGGTCGAGTGATGTTCTACTAAAATATCAAATTCCAAAGGTTTGAAAGTAACTGAGCAAATTCTTGAGGGATTGCTTCCTTGGGAGCTTCTACAAGAAGATTTCATTTTTTTTATTATTCCTAAATAGCACAAAAGAATCTACACCTTGTTGAAAAAAACAGGAATGGAAGGGTATATGAAGTAAGTATTTTATTCTAAGAATGCATTTTGGTCTAAGGAGGATCTATGGCCCATTGTGATGTGGGATAGAGGTTGTAAATTGTTAATGCATCCACTAAATATGTGTATTCCTTGTTGTCCTTCTCTAATCAACAGTTTCACAAGGTTAATTCTCTATGGGAGTTGTCTAATCCGGCTGATGTATGGGCCAAGAGGTTTAAGAGAGAGTAGTCTAGCGTGTTAGAACCCAAAAAATCATTTTTTCGTTGGTTATTGCTGCATCAAAAGTTGGTTGTTGGTGTTAATTTCCATTCTATTGTTTCTAACTTGTCTCTTGTTTGTGGGAAATTAGAAACTACCTATCACTTAGTCTTTGAGTATCCTTTTGCTAGAATTGTTTGGAGTTGTATTCTTCCTTCTTGGGCTGTTTGTTCTAATAAATCCAATATTGACTGCTTAGACATTGTCTTTGGTTCTATATGTTGTGATTTTCCCTTGTCCAAGTTTATGTCCATGCTATGGTTAGTTTGCTCTTCAGAAATTTCATGGTTTATCTGGACCAAGAGATTTTATGGTTTATCTAGACCAAGGAATAAAGATGTTTTTCAAGGGCATAGGAGGCTGCTCATGAACTTCTCAAGAGAAGTCGCCATTTATGTTGCTGCTTGGCATGTTGAATTGCAAGTTCCCAAAAGGCAAGAGGATGTTAAGAAGTTTATTTAAAATGGCCCTCATTTTCCTAAGTCTCAAACTGAAGGAAGGAACCATTGCTGCACTGTTGATGTTCAAGAAGTTGTTTATTGTGAAGATGGGTGGCCAGTGCAGCCTAGTTTCCTGGAGGAATCCAGTTTATCTAATAGTTCTGCCCCTGCTGATGCTGTTAGAGACTCCAAAGCAGATGAAAAAGAGATTGCATTTAATGATGAGGTGGTTCCAGAACCTAGCATGGCAGGGCATGATAGTTCTTGTGATAGTGGTGAGATGGATGATGCTTCTTCCCATTACCCTGCTATTCCAATCTGAGCCTATATTGATTGGTAGCTGAGAGAATGTGTTGACTTCAGAGTTAAACATTTTTTAAAATCAAACTCAAAACTCTATCAAAGACTTGAAAACAGGGGAAAGTTGACGAAGATAGTAAGAAATGAGTCACTGATATGTGGATGATGGCTGTTGGTTCATGTCAAATCCGGGGTGTGGTCTTCTTTTTTAGTATCCTAATATATGCTTAGTGTTACATCCTTTGTTAATGTTAGAATATAAGGCTTACCTTTGTAATAAAGTCACCATAGTGACTTAGTGATGTGTTAATGTTGCTATTATTAGTGTTTAGGGTTGTGGGCAAGTGTCACGTCTTTAATTGTCGATTACATCTCTCAATCTTTTTATAAGGAGATGAATAGTGAACATGTTAGAACATAATGTTATTAGGGGTCATACCTGTTGATGTTTGTTTTTCGACAAGTCAACAATAGAGTAAAATACAGAGTATTTAAACCTCTCTTGAGCAAAGCCTCTCGAATGCTGAACAAAGTGATCAAACAAGATGACTCCAAGGTTCCTTTTTCTATTATTCTATGAGGGATAACTCGGTGACTTCGTATGATTCTACTAGTAAACACAAAGGGACTTACACAATTGTTCGACAACTTGTTGTTTCAATGAAAGAGGTGCACACTGGAGTATCTAAGTATCACGACTTATGACGTATGATATTGCAATAATGTTCTCAATCTTAATTTTAACCAACGTGATGAAAGAAAAGGCAAAAGATGTAAGGTGTAATGAAAACTAATCTAATCCTAGATGCAAGGATAATTACTGTTCAAGTGAAATTAAACCAAATCTTGCTTCGCCAAGTCAGACAACTACACAAGATTGATACAATCTTCTAAGGTTATATAAGATGTTTAAATCACTTATGCTCATGAAGAGTTCAACAAACATAGAGATCAAAGTTAAGCTCAATTTTGTTTAGACCAACCATATACTGCAATTTGCAAGCCACAAACTACAAATGGTGTGAACATAAAGATTTCACCACAAACAATAATGAAGCCTTCCACCAACTAACATAAACTTAAAGAAAACTTAATCTAATCTTATTATTCGCTTGAAAAAATCCAAACCATGCGACACTTAGAAACGTATATAGTCACCAAACAATGAGTCTTATATTATTCCAGAGAGCTCTTGCAACAATTTCAAAGTCTTCAATCGTACAAATGAGAGCAACAAGAGCCCTTTTATAGACCTCAAAATGTATTAAGGGTCAAGATCGATCGGCCAAGCCAATGGATCAGATCATGCCACATCACAAGTAGTTATAACAAACTCCTATCTTTATTAAATGAAAGAGGCTATCTTTAGTAAATGAAAGAGGCAATGAAGGCATGCTTCCCAAGAAGATAAGGATAACACATCATCGGCCTATGAGGAATCTCAACGTGAATATCCATCACTAGAATTTTGACATTCAATGAATCTAGACACTATTTGTTTGACATCATCCAAAGGTACACTTGGCGTATTTCTAATGGTTCCTTCAGCTTCAAGTACATCATCTGAATAGAGGCCAAGTGTCTTCTCCCAATTAGTCATCCTCGCTTTGTTGGCGCCAAGGTGGATAGCAAGTGAGAATATACAATCAAGCTTCTCATCAGAAACATCATCCTCTTGGAAGTAGAAAGCTTGAACCTGTTCTTTCATATTATCAAGAGTCATCTCTCCAAATGGATTACATATCTTCATCAAGGAAGCATGTATTCCATCTTGAATCCTTTGCAGTATACTCTTTACTCTAGACATATCTGTTTCTATCTTATCTAGCAACTGTCCTTTAATGCGAAAGGCATAATACCAAGAAGAGAAGTCATATGTTATACCTTCTTCAACCACTTCAGCATGTATCAACTCATCAACTGATGTCTCCATCAAGCTCTTCAAATGCGGCAGGTATCGTTCCTTGATATCTTTGAATTCAACACAAACTGTCAACAATGCAAGTACCCTCTCTTTGAGATCAGCGATCTTATCATACACTTGCATGATATCTTCTAGGTGTTTATATGTAGCTTCCTTTGATCTTTTCATCCAATCTTTCAACCTGTGAGATGAAGATTTCAACTCCTCAAGATGTATAACTGTTTCTAGAAGAAGAAGGGATGGAGGTGTAGAAAACCTGTCCTGTTGACGAATAGGATGAACCAAGTGCTAAATATACTGCTCTAAAGCTTGACACCTTTGCTCAGCTTTAATTCTACCTTTTGTTTCCTGCCTTATGATAGCTCGAGCATTATCAATTGAACCTTGAAGTTCTTCTTCGACTTGCATTCCAGTCAACGGACCCAAATTGATTGTATTGATGTCATAATCCTCAGGCGTTATATCTTCTATATTCTTTTCAAGCCTTGGAACTGCTACATGAACTTTCCTTACACCGGCCTCGTCTTTAGTGATCTTTGAAAGAATAGTGGCCTTCTTCTTTGGTTTTTCACTAGACAAATCTAGAAGCAACTCATCAACTGGAATAGAGGGATATTTCTCAACTTCATAATTTTCCCTGATTCTGTCCTGCAGCCACTCCGGCAATGATGAAAGATCCTGTAACTGTTGTATTTGCTTTCCTTGTGCAGGCAATGATTCTTCTTCAGCTGCATCTTTGTCTTCAGTATTAGCTTCATCAATAATCTCAGTATCGAGTGGACTTGAAGGCACTTCCTCAACTGGAGTTTCTGGAGCTGCATCCTCAACACGCACCACTATGTCTTGATTCAGTGGAGTATCACCTGGCTGTCTGGAAGAAGCAGTTTCAATACTTATCCTTTTCTTCTTCTTCTTGATTCTCCTTGTGCGGATTCAAGTTGTTTTCTCTTCTTTGCTTGACTCGAATCTATTTCATTGTCTTTACTTCGCGAACTTTTGCCAGGTACACTATGCTGTTCCTGCTGTTCAGATTCTCCCATTTGGATGTAAGTGAGTTTCTTTCCTTCATCTATCAACGGTTGTACTTGCTCCTTTACTTGTTCTTCAGTGATAGCAATGAGAGGCTTTATCAATCCTTCATCATCAACCCTTTCTCTATCAGCCCAGTTGATATCATAAGGTAAGTTCTGGATTTTATCATACTCATCACCTAAAAGAGTTCTTTTATCATCTAATTGATCAGGAATCCTTAACACCTTAGTAGCTCTCACTAGATCCCATTTCAGCCTTGAACACTTTTGCATCCTGACATCATCATCATCAATAGCGTTGGCCCAATGATCCTCAAGCTGCTCAACATGTCTGTAAGAAGAATATGACTGCTTAATGGCTCCATGTAGATAGAAATTCTCCTTGATTCATGAGGATGTAGATGATATGCTTGAAGCTCAAACTCTGAATGCTCAACTGCTTGAAGTGATGGACAGGACTAATATCTGCCAAGCTGGAGAGGAAACTGAACTCCGTCTTTCTTTCTTGCCCTTTGCATTTTATGAAACTCTAACAACTGCCTTGAAACTTCTAGCAACACCATCCTATTGGTAGGATATCTAGGCAATCTGTATGGAAAGGATGTGAGACCCTGAATCCTGATATAGGTGAACTTGTCATACTTGATGTAGTACCTTCCATATTGCTCAATGAAGTTCCTAGCAGCACCTGTTAATCTTCTATGCAGTTCGCCTCGCAACTTTCTCACTATGAACATGGCGAAGGCATCATTGAACCTCTTGTAATGATTGATGTTTTTCAAGTGGAGCTGAGGATAACACTGATGTGAAAGAATCTGTCTAGGCTTTGTACCTACTTCTCCTTTAGCGGTTAATCCTTTATAAACCACATTTCTTGCTAGGATGTAAACAAGATAAGAAGTCATAAAGAATGACTTGGTTTCATCAAACCTTTCAAACTACTCATCAAAGCAATGGCTTATAAGGCCAGCCCAATCAACCATCTTATTCTTTGTAAAGACATGATCAAAATAAGTATACATCCATCCTTCGAAAGTAGATGACTGAGGCCTACCTGTTACTCGATTCAGGAACATGAAGTAACTTATCTCTTGTTTGAAGTCTGCCTTGTGATACTTTGGATCTTTAGAGTTGTATATCTTGATTGATGAATCAGTCATCCACTTCTTTCTCACTTCTTGCATGTAGTACTTGGGGTTGCCTTCAAAAGTACATTGAGCAGTTGTAGGACATATGAACTCCCTTTTGGCTTGGGATGTTGAAGATCTCCTGGATGGCTTCTCTTTGCAGATAGGTGAGAACAGTCCCGTCTTTAGCTATAATCTGTTTTTTCTGTTTGTCATAACGCTGAACACATTCCAACACTAACTCAACACTAGGCAAGGTAGGTGGGAAGCATGTTGCTTGAACAATTCCACTTTTCGCAATGGCCCTGATGTCTTCATTCCTTGTGATGGCGAGCAAGAAGTCCTTGATCTCCTCTAGATTGACATGTCCCATGTTTGTGTCCCCCACGCTCTTCCAATGAGTTTCAAGCTTGGAATCAGGTATGTTGGACTTGGCATCCATTTTGATCATCACTTGCCTCTCTTTTGCCATCATGCCCATCTATCTACAAACAAGACTCGAATAAGCGACTTGAAATAATAGAACTTACCCTTGCAAAACCTGATTTTTAGATGATAAAGCTATGAAATTCTGCAAAATTAAATAAATAAAAGGCAATTTTATGAAGTAAAAGATGATCAAAACATACCTTATGTCAATTTTTTTTTTGATCTAGAAAATGCAGATTTCTGGATTTAATGATAAAATGACAAAAAATCAGAAGTGAAGAATCAAAAATCAATCCTCAAAATATAATTTTGCCTTGAAAAGAAGCTTTGCTCTTCCTTGAAAAATCGCTGCCCTCCTTCGAAATTAGTTGCTCCTTCAAATTGAAATGTGGATTATGATTTAAATGAAGAGCAGCGCCCTCTATTATATAGTGGTTTAGCTACATTTAATGTTGGGCGGCCAGCTAGGAGGTCGGCCAAATTAGGTATTTAATATACATATAAATTTCAAACATTAAAACCCCCCTCACTTGAACGCCAAAACCACCTCTTTGATTATCCACTCCCTAGGCGCCAAAAGGATCTTTGAATGATGCTTCCTTACTCCTCGGTGCCAAAACATAATGATTTGGGTGGACATATGCGCCTTATTTGATTGTTAATGCCTAAGTAGGAAATGGCGCCTTAGATCAAATAGGTGTGAAAATGGCGCTTTAACTTGTATAGTTACTTTCTCCATGATTTCATTCAACATACTTGACCAACTTTGCTTCATGCCTACTCCTTGATGTTAGGCGCTTAAAACTCCTCAATCACCTTCTCTAGACTCAAGGCGTTACTTGGTGAAAGAACTCATATGAAGGGCGCCTTAGGACTTATTGATGATTTTGCACTTGCAATTTGATAGAGGGTTTTAATCTTTAAGGCGCCTATGCAAGGTTGTTATTTAGAAAACTTCTAACACTAGGCACTGATTTGAGGCTTCTGACTTTGGGCGCCATATAAAGGTTTAATACTCTCACCCCCAAGGCGCCAGATCTTATCCTTTCAATCCTTCTACATTCAAAGCGCTAATACACACTAAAGGCCAAGGGGCGCTCAAAGTTGGTGCTTACTTCCCCATTCCTCTAGGCACTACTTGAGGTGATTTCAACCTCCTTTCATTCACAAGATAATCTCCTTCACAAGGCGCTAAAACTTCAACTTACCTCTCAATGACCTAGCCAATACCTTAGTATAGGCGCTTCAATGACAAGCCCTCTGATGCTAGGCGCCAAATGTGTTGTCTTCAATGCTTGAAATGCGCTTAACCTCATAAAGCTCTAGGCTTCTTCTCCCAGGCGCTTGTCACTCACAAAACACCTTATTCCTCTAGGCGCCCTTTGAAGATCATTTGGCCATGAATGAACGCCTTGATATAGATAGTCAATTTCTTCAGGATTTGGATCAAGGTAAGATCAGCTTACAAGATTTAGGCCTCCTCATGCTCATGTGTGATTGATTTAAAATCAGGGCGCCAAAATAGGTGGAATCCACTTTGAAAAGCGCCAAACTAGGCAAAAAGGAAGATAAGACGCGCCTAGAGGTTATTGATCAAACATCACATATATGCCTTATTCCTTCAAGGCGCTCACACTTGTTGTTTTGACCCTTAGCCACCTTAGCCTTAAATCTTGCCATCTTAATGATCTCAAACAATCAAACATGCCTTAAGAGGCTCCCACCATCCAAGCGCCAATTTGCGATGTCTTGAAATGCGATTTCAATCTAGGCGCTCATTATTCTGACAAACCAAGGTGCCTCAATTTATCATTCAATATTCCAACTCCACATTTCGATTTACTTGGGATCTATACTACTACTAGGCGCTTCAAAATGATGACTTAAATAGAAATGGGCGCCAAATCTACTTCTCCAATCAATCTAGTTTCTAGGCGCTAATGTTGCACTTTGAGACTTAATGCAGTTGACCCCTTTGGAAGGCGCATTTTAAGCTTGATTTCAACGTTTCCATTCAAGGCACACAAGGTAATCAACTCATCTTCACACCTCAGAACACACTAAGGCGCTAAATTCACTCAATTCAACCTTAAAACACTCTTAAGGCGCAATTCACTACATACTAAGGCGCCAAAATAGGTTTAAGGCAAAGGGCGCCTAGGACTTCAATAATCCCTCATGTTCAACTAAAGGCGCAATTTCATTGATGGCTTGAACATGCAAAGGCACCCAAGCTCACAATGTGTTTAATTTGTCAAGTTTTCACTCCTTGGGGTCTCTTGATAACTTTTCAATTAAGGCGCCAAGACTAAGGTTGGTTGGGAGTGTGTTCTCTCCTAGGCACATATTGGAGTCTGGACCTAAGGCGCTAGTTTGGGTATCTACGAATGAGAAAGTGTGCTTAGCTTCCCTGAGCAAATTCGTGCCTAGAAATGGAAGTTCCAGAGCATAAGGTAAGTATAAGTTGAGAGATTGAATTTCTTATACTTTAAATATTTTTCAATATACCTTTCAGGATGTTTGAGATAGGTCTCAGATCCACCTGATTTAACATGCAGATTATAGAATTTGGAGGATCCACCAGATTTCAAACTTAGCCAATTTTCAAGATTTTCAAGATCAGAATACCAGACTGTCATTTTCAGGATCTCAAACACAGGATCAAGTCATCATAATGAAAGCACATGACACTTGGATTAGAACTAGACTGAGAACTTTAAACAAATCACTGACTTCATCATAGTCAACCTAAGACATCATACAAGACTCAGGAAAGCACTGGAATTATAATCAAAATCAAGGGGGTCCCCATCTGCAATGGGGCGATGTGTGATTTGGTCACAACAATACCCTTATAACATTTATATATTGTTCTAATATAAAGTTATAAAACCTTATGATTATTATATGCATTATAAACCATATACCATTTAATAATTAGTAATCTAATAACTATTAGATTATTAATTATTTACAAATGGTTGCATTGAAAAGGTCTGACTAATACCCCTTGAAGTATTTTGCCACCCTTTCTCCTATATTTAAGAAGGTTCTCTTTCATTTGAGAGGTAAGGCAATTTGGAATTTTATAGTGAATTATATCACTATGCATAGGAGTTATTATTCGCCATGTGGAAGTATGTAGAGGAGTATATCCCAAGTTCAGTCTATTTTTAAAAGACTATTTTTTGTAAGTGTTTAATAAAATGATGCCTTATAGAGTTTTTTACCCGAAAGGGTTTCCCCTATGTATATCTTGTGTAATGTGTTAAACTCATGCTTGTATAATTCTCATTTATATTTATTTTATATTTTGTTCATAATGATTGGTATCCTAAGATCCTAATTTCTAACAAAACCTCGTTGTAATCGTCACTCCAATATCTAATAATATTATAATGTGTTATTAGTTCTTTCTTTCAATATGCTATCAGAGCCAACATTAGATTGGGGAAAGAAATTGGGTCATGCAAAGTATAGTCGCTAGGGTCTTTTGTGCAAAAAATCGTGGGCATTTCTATGCGATTCACCGCTAGAAATTATTTAAATTTGTAGTTTATTTCAGTATTATAAGTCTAGAAGTCTATGTCGCCACGACATTAGTATATCAATTTTATTTTCCACTATTGCATACATTGTAGAGTTGTACGGCTTGTCGTCAGTGAGTTAGTAAGCATCCTAAACATCATATGCTCCCACCTTGCCCAGCTCAGGATCTTGGTGATCAAAGAAAGTGTGAGGGTTTCATGCATTTTCATCATAAAATTGAAAAATTCAAAAACAATTCAGTTCAGGACATTACACCAATGGGGATTACTTATCTCTCACATTATGCTTATTAACTCTGCCACATTAGCACATAACCACTCTTTACTTTTGTTTCCCTATTTGTTCCTTGATGCAGTTATCATTGGGCTGATCTCCTTCCAGTTGCTTTTAATTACACATTCTCTGCAACATTTTATGACATCATCAAGGTATTTGTCCTTAGAAAAGAGGTTATGTTGCTTGTCCCATGTAAGCAGTAGTCCATTGTCAATGTATTGTGTAATCTTGGTTATGGTCGAATTTATCTCCTTTTGGAGTTCCTTTATCTTTTCTTCCCTTTTTTCAAATATTTACACTTCCTCTCATAATGTTTTATGGTAAAAGAAATTCAAACGTGCACTGGAAGCCTAGTTCCCACACTTGTTCATCCACTTCAACAATTTTCTCCATGAGGACAATGGTCTTGGCAGCTCAGGGAGAAACCTCTTCAATAATGTTATCCACCTATTTATTATATTCTTTCGTTTTGACAAGATGGAATATTTCTATCAAGAATTCCTATAGGAATTAACTGCCTTCCATAAACCTTGTGCTTGGCCTTGGTTAAGTAGATTGCAGAGCCCCATGAAACCCCAAACCAAACTATATTTCACCTTTTAATACTGCCCGACCCCATCCTTTGCATTATCTCTTGGCATTTAGAGTGCCTTGACCATCCTAACATCTCTATCCATGTTAGTCATTTTTGTTCAGCCATTTGATTTCATGATCTTTCCCCTAAAGTTGTTATTTTATGTAAACCAATTCTTTGGTTAGTTTACTAATTTCTACCACAGCTTTTTGTTCACTAACGAGACTTCATTTGCCTTTTTTCTATGGCCCTTACTTTCTGCTGTACAGCTCCCAGCCTCAAATGAGACTAAGACGTGTCTAATTTTCCACCAAATGAGAAAATCAGGGACTTTGTGATCTTTTGTTAAAGCTTAGGATCTTTGGCCAAAATTCCATTCTGAGAAAATTGTTGCTTGCTGGAAATGAACTGAATCTAAAAGTCATAGTCAATAGACTTGTTAGCCACCTTGGGGCACAATAGGGATAGTAGTGGATTAGTGACCCCAACCAACCCTACTCTAGGTATTCTTGGAGGAGGTCATTGTCAAGATTTGGACCCTCCATTTTTCAAAGGTCACTCTTCCAACCAATGGGAATCAAAGCTCCTTCTCTTTCTCCTCCTCAGGCTCATGGTTGTCTACGGTTTCAACAATGCCTTTCTCTTCTCTTGTGGTCTCTTTAGCATCATGTGCCCATTGCCTCTTGTGAGAACCTCAACCTCTTAAGTCTTCTGCTATCCTCGTCATTGGTTCTTGTCAAGGAATTCTTCCCATTTTTGTTCCATATGGGGGAATGCTTCCACTAGTGGCTGTTCTGATACAGTTGATTTGTGTTGGGGCAGAGTCTAAATCTTGTTATGATGCAAAGGCAACTCCCTTACTATCCACCTGAAACTCTTGGAGGATTCCCCTATTGCACCTTTGAGTTCTTCCGACACTTCCTCCTTGATGCAATGTGAATGGTGTATTTGGGAGGGGTTGGGAGCATTGGTGGCATCTGATATAGTTATAAAAAAATGCTCTCCCCAAAAATTTTGTCAACAATTAAAAGGGGATGCCCCTTTCTACAGATATTTGAGGTTTGCTCTGGCTTTGGAGGGTTGATCACAATTGGTCTTTGACTAGATTTATTTTCTCAAGTTTGGACTCTTGGAGTTTCTATCCTTGTGGCTCACTTTGGAGTTTCTCCACTTTGGACTCTTCTGACTTGTGGCTCACTTTGGAGTTTCTCCACTTTGGACTCTTCTGACTTGTGGCTCACCATTGGAGGTATTTATCACCCACTCCATTGAAATATTTTGGCGAGGCCCAGAGCTAGCCAACCCTGTAGATTGTTCCTTGGGCATTAGGAAAGCAAGCTTTATGCTCTCTTTCATCATTGCTTTCTACGTAGCCAAAGGGATGAATGTCTGTTCATGATGTTATTTTTCCTATTTCTGGCCATCTAGTCCTTCTTTTTAACATTTTGAGATAAAGTTTGTCAATTCCTCCTTGATTTGGTATTGGGAGTCTATACTGATGGAGTTAGATTCCTCCTACTCTTGTGAGGGCTCTCCCTTAGAAATCTTCATCTTACATTCTTTCTTGGTCATTATTGACTTATTGTCCTATGCCTTATCATTAAGATTCCATTCATATGACAGGCAGTTCCTCCATTTCTCTTCATTTTTGGTATGATTTCTCCACCTCACCTGTGTGCAGCCACTGCATCATTGACAAGATGCAACTGTACCACTGGTGATCCACCTTCAACCAAGAACTTCCACCCTGGGTGCCCAGCTAATTTTCAAATGATCAACCTTTCAGTGTTTTCTATTAATCATCACACCTTCAAGCTATCTTTGACAATTCTCCTAGTTGAACCTGTCGAAAGTAGCTAAGACAAGATATGGTTAGAACTTCATTATTGAGGTGGGTTCTTGATGTTAAATCAGAATTATTGGGTATAGTGGTCAATGAGGTCAGGAGCATCTTCAAGTAGTCAAATTGAGAGATATTTCTTGCTCAAATTACAAAACTAATAGTAGAGATTCTTTGCATGTAAAGCACTAGTAGACCCCATCACAAGAGCATTATGATAAATAATGCATGGAAAACAGTATGCCATACGAAATGATTCTTGTCATTAATGTTCCTTCGCAAATGGCAAGCTCTTCAGCAGCAAAGGAAACTAAAGCACCTATGGCCACAAGCATTTAGTCAAGTATAACAGGTAGGAATCAATGAGCGTAAAGGAACATGTTTATATGCATTCTAACATTTGCCATGTCTGTTACCAAAGTGCAGAAAACACCCAAGGGATTATGGGGCGTGAGTCTTTAAAAACTCCATTGGATAATGTCCTTTGCTTCCCTAGATATTGGCAAATCCTTTTCTAGACAGGTTGAGGCGTCTACTATGACCACAAAAGGATCTACCACATTCAACGGTGTAATGCATAATTGCATTTTATGCAAATTTATATTTCTATTAACTGGTGCCTATATGAATAATCTGATTTTCCCCTAAATTTTTGTATTTAATTTTTTATCGATTTTGTATTGTTCATATTCTTTAATACTAGTCATTTCTTTAGTTTCTTAAAATTTGGGGGCTCTTGTTCCCATCCATGTTTCCACATTTTGTACAATTTAGATATTTCGGAATGGTTGATGCCAAGACATATGAGAGGAATATGACCTCTTTTTATGTGCACTAGATGCACACTCCTCATCTGACCTAGGAAAAGACACATCATTCATTGACAAATCTAGAGAACCTTGATATAAAAAATTGGATGTTTGTTTTACCCAATGTTTGTGATTCTATTTCGTTTCACAAGTACAAACTAATTGTATCAGTTATTCTTCATCATGTGTATCATACATCTAATGTATAAGCTAATCTTTTCTTATTGATTATTTGCAATAATCACACCATAATAATGAAACAACAAATTGCAGCCATGGTATTTCACAGGCCGTAGATGCATGGTCCAGGATGATGTATATGTTGCTGGTAACGCACTCTTGTGATGAAACCAGAGACAACATTAGCCATGAAAATTTGACTTAATCATTGTGGCCTCATTTAATCCTACAATGAGAATTTTGATCACTTATATGATTGAATCTTGCAAGTCCATTTACTTTCTCTTTGCAGGGAACATCAGTAACCAACCATTATATGATAGAGTAAGATGGACGTGGCAGAGTTGGTTGAAGTCACGAACTAGTGAGCCAGATGCCAAGAGGATGTTGATGTGAATGTTCTATGGTTGACTCCTCCAGGAAAAAATATGTGATGGCCATACTCCAGTCCTCACCCTGAGGGATTAGAAAGTTAGAAGCAATACTTTTTCATCATTTCTCTTAACTTGTGATAAGTAGGTGAATTGCAAGCTAAATTCTAATTCTCTTTGATTGTTTTCCACTCACAGGCTGTCCACAATAGTAATGAACCCTGATAAACCAAAAGCATGCTTTTTCCCATTTCCATTAAACCTCTCTCTCTCTACCACACCAGTATTGCATAATATAATAATGCAATTTATTAATGATCCATAACGAAGCCTTTAAGTTTATTTTCTCAAAGCTGCAACTCTGCATAGGTACTATCCAAACCCTCATAACACCCAAAAAGGTACCTTATAATTTAAGATATATGATAAACTCATTTATCACTAATCAATATTTCTTGGCTGTAAACAGTTAATATCTGTAGCTCTATATTCTGACTTTTTCATATGCCCAGGTAGACCCCCCCCAAAATAATTCATTGTCAACTTGTAGTTTAAGTTGATTTTCCCTGACATATATCACATCACAAAATAGCTCTTTTGGATTAGTTACAGCCTACCATTACTTTTCGTATTTGCAAGAAGACCAAACAATTGATGAATTACATCGCCAATGGTAACATGGATGAATTAAAATGCTTACTGCATATATTAAGCACTACATTGCTTTCATCCTTCGAAGTGAAGCACTTCAAATCAACCAGATCAAAAAGGCTAAACAATTCCATTCAAGAGAATAAACATATCCCTGCACAACCATGAACAAATAGTAAAACTTACCTGAATAATAGTTTGTGCAATGACTCGCACAATAGGAGAAAGATTAGTAATATACAAGGCAGCAAGGCGAGTTGGGTAATGATTTTGCAGAAGCGTAGAGCAAGACTTCACCATTTGCATTGGAAATCTTAAAGTAGATATCCCTTCAAAATCCAACAGAACCGTAATCCTTGGATCCTCCAAATTTAGCAAATTCAAGATTCCATACTCTACCTGGGAAACTGGAAGAGATTAAAGAATTTAGGATGTTTCAAATTATATTGAAATTTACAAGAAGCAAAGTTTGTTATCCAGGAAATCAACTTCTAAAGGATATTCATAAAATACCTATGATTATAACTTGCAAGAAATGACTCTGAATAAGTTCATAAAGTCAGAGAATGGCTCTGAAAATAGAATCTTACGAAATTCAAATATGAAACTCTGCAGGTAATTGAAGAATGATATAAAAGCACAGCTAGAAAAATGCCATTTAAAGTAAAGAATGGAATTCCAATCTCCTTATTAACCATAACTTAGCAATTATCAGATTGTTTAGTCGAAATTTCTAAATCCACAAAATTGCACCAATGAAATAGTGGTCATCTCATGAAGAAGAGCTTTACCCTCGATATTTTGATTTGAGAGGGTGCCTTTGATATATCTTAAGATGCATGCTGAGAAAAATACATAATAGAATGGGATATATTGATAAACAAATACATATTCACTTGTATAATATGTAGTCTAATATAAATGCAGATGAAAGGGTGTGTATTGATATAACCCGACCCTAGAGATAACAAATTTACCATCATACATTGCATGGAGTACACAATAACCTTCTCAAAAGACTTCAAACTCAAATGAAGCAATGACACATGACAGTAAGCCTGACACAAGTACATAGAATAACAGTGCATTAAAGCAACAGCAGTCCATCCAAAATCAATCTTGAGAGAAATCACATCTGGAAAATTTCTTCAATCAAAACTATTTTGATTGTGAGTCTATGAAAAATAATTTGGCACTTGAATTTTTTTTGTTAATTTGAAACTTTTGATGTCTTTTATATGATGTGGATGTCAATAAACTTATTATCAGAAACAACAACTTACATGACTAGCATGATTATATGGTTCTACTTTAGGATGCCCTTTAGTAATCTCACGAATAGTCTTATAACAATCACCCATCAATTTAGGTGTAGTAACAAAGTTCTGAATAACAGCAACCGTTGCTTTGTTAGTAACAACAAACTTATTTGCATATTAAATTTCATTTGTGGTCTTATTTTGTCACCAAATTGCATCTAGTTTCATGTTACAGCCTCCTACCCTTCAAGTATTTGACTTCAGTGAGTAAAGCTTAGTTGTTTTATTAGTTTCAAACAAGTGATTTTAGTCTCTTTCAGATAAAATTTTATCTAAGTCTAGCAATTTTGTCTTGTCAATTTCACATTCTTCCTTAAAAAAATAAAATATTTAGTTGATATCAACAGAAAATTATTTACATTCCTTGTTCTTACTATCTTGTCATTTCATTCTTTCAAATTAGGTTTTAAATGCCTTGAATTTTTCCCCCAATTAAATCTATTGCTGATTTAGAATTGGGACAAAGCTACCACCAATATTCCATAGGGAAGTGCCCCCCTACATTCTGAAAACATAGGGTATGTCCCTGCTGTTTTGGCAAAGTTGAGGCGTGCATATATATAGGGATGAACCATTCCCCATGTATCCCCTGTTTCCCACCTCTCCTTGCCATCTTCAAGGGATTTTGCACCCCCATAGCAACCATCCTAAGGACATCCCTTGTATTTTGCATTTTAAGGGGACGTCCTAGAATCCCCAGGATATTTGAGAGCTGTCCCTAACTGCCAAGGACATCCTGTTATCACCCACCTGCATGAGTGGGCATCCTCAGCATGTTGGGACTTCCTTCAGTCATCCCAGGGATCAGTCAACTTTAAAAACAACAAAAAATCGAACTTTCAGCAGAAAATTCAGATTTTATTTATAAATTTATATTTTATATTACATTTTCAAATTTAAATACAACTCTTTAGAATGTTTCACGATATTTATTTATGCAACTGAAAACCTATGGACACTTTGCCATCCTAGAAGCTCAAATAGACATAGGCCACCAGTACAACTAATAAATTCATATCAAACTTGGAACCAATGTATTCATTTTACATACATTTCAGTGTTTCACCAAACGTTCTGCATCTTCATTTAACAAAAGTATAAGTATAGGATTACTAACATCTAAACATGGCATCATTTCTTATGACCTTGGATACACATGATAAAGTTTTGAATTCTATATCCTCTAATATTTTTATTTCTGAGATTGAATAGAATATTTATCACATCAAAAATGGGAATATAACATGGCCCATATGTTTCAATATCATCTTTTCTTAAAGTCCCTTTTACTTCATAGAACTTTCCCACGTTAAAATCCTACACACTTTGTTTTTTGTGGCTAATATTTGATATCCACTTTGACAAAACAATCTGTTAGAAAAGATGAAATTTGAAACATTGAATTTTACAATGAAACTTGGGAGTGCAAATGGCTCATGTTGCCCCATGTTTGAAATTTTACTAAAGCACCCATGCCTTAGAAAATTTTCCATTCTTTACTTGCCGCTTTCATTTCCTTTTTCCCGAATTGAGTTTTACTTAGCCATTTTCGTGAATTGTTGGAGATTCTTTATGTTTTTGAACCAAAGTCGGCGGGTTCAAGAGTTCATGAACAGCCCGACTTCCCGACTAGTCATTGAATCTAGTGTCTAGAGCTTCTTCTTGCGTCGGTCTTGGTCACTTTGCCTTGAGTAAAGTCTTTGTTGTCGGGAGGTCGGAAGTTCTTTGAAACTTCCGAACTCTCAAAATTATGGTTCAAAGGTTCCAAAAATGTCTAACTTGCCGACTTTGAGTGCCTACTATTCCCGCGGTGCATTTTTCTGAGCTAGCATGCAGTACGATGAAATGACACTTGTCACCTTGCATTTAATTCAAAATGCGTGTAAGTACATTGGCACATTTCTCAAAGGGAAACCCAAAGGGGATTTTTTTGATTTTCGAAGCTTGATACGCCGCCAGAATTTAATGATAATTATGCATGGATTTATGAGAAGTGACGCGAAATTTGAATGAATTAACCATCCCACTAGAAGTTTTCACAATTTCACTAAGGAAATACGTTGCAGATCAAGGAACAACTAATCCACTACGTGTGAGGGATCTGCGGAATTCTGAACTTACAGGTTAGCACGATTGGCCTTCTTTGTTCCGTTTCTTTTCCTTCTTTTGCTGTAAAAACACAACGTTTCTCTTGGGCGGTGGAAATATTTTATTTTTATGTATCTGTATAGCAATTCTCCTATGAGTGTTTGGTATTTCCTGACTGTGTCTGTGAATGCTTCGGAGTTTCTGGCTGGTTGGTTTCTTAAATAAGTGAAAACGAAGTTCAAGTTTCAAGGGGCCCCTATGGTTTCGGTAGTGGAAAATGGGTTGTCTAGTGTGAGAGATACAGAGCTGGGTCCATTGACCTTGAAGATTTCTAGAAGAGGATGCAACCCGAAGGTCGAACTACCCTGGCTAACAAAATTGTGAGCAACGGTTTAGACCGAGCCGAGGGCTTTCAACTTGTAGTGCGTTGTCCTAATTTAGTGGTTGCTTGTGCTAATAACTATTTCCCAGAATCTCAGAAAATAAGAGCCTCAGATGGCTCTGTTGTTGCCAAAATTGACTCGGAATCAATTGCCCTTGCTTTGAATTCGGATGAGTACGAGGAGAACGTTGATGTTTCTGTGTCTTCTGCCTAGGGGTATTATAATGACAGAAAAGATTGGTGCCAGAATTGCATTGCTAAGACCTAGCTAGAAGCCAAGAAAAAGGCAAAGTCAAGACTCCTTGCTAATTTAAAGAGGAGTCATTTCAAGGAAGAAATTTCGGATATGATTACTCTGCTGAATCGTGTAGTTGGGAGCTCTGAGTCTGATGCTTTTGACTGCTGGATTTGTAGATTTATCCTGCTTATTTGCAGGGATCACCATATTGAGTGGGCAAGAATAATCAGTGAATGTATGCATGAGATACTGGTCAATATCCTGTGGAGTGTAAATTTCACATGTGTTCTCAACTGGTGTACGTGTTAGCTCATAGAGAGGTTGCCTGGCCTGGTTTAAGAGCTCAAGGAGCTCCCGCCATTGGCACACCTGTGTATCAAACTTTCCCAAAATTACAGAGGAATGAGGGTAGGAAAGATTTATGGCGGGTTAATGATGCCTTTTCTATGTGGCTTACAAAAAGAATTGAGGGTTCACTCGAGCGGAGGTTCTCTGCAGAAGTTGTTGCTTTAGTAATGAATTTTGGAAGTTTCTATGTTCAGTTTGATCACTTCTCCTATTTGAGAATTGGGGGGTTTGAAAATGCCCCATTAAAATTGCCATGGTACCTGTCGGATTATCTCGTATTTCTGGAGGTGTGTCGTCAAATGGCGACTGTAAATGCTAAATACCACGCAATGAAAAAGAAAGGTTATTCTTTTCCTATGACAATTTCTTTCTATTCCTGCAAAAGTAATGATAGTGCAAGGAGCGTAGATAAATTGCTTTTTGAATTCAATCTTCATAGTTTGTCGGCTTGAGTGGACTTTGATAGCAAGAATTTTGTGAAAGTAAACATGCATGGAGGAGGTTCTTATCAACACAAGCCCCAGCTCGACAATTTCTAGGAGGATTGTTTAAATGAAAGGGAAATGCAAAGGAGGAATTGAATGAGGTTAACCATTGATCAAGTCCGTGCTTTTGAACTGCCTATGCGAGTTCCTAACATGGTTGATGATAACTTTAATATTCTGGACAAAGGTTCTCATGACGTTTCATTGCAGCCCTTACCTACTATGAAGTGGTCAAAGAAAGAGATCACTGATGTTAAATTCCGCTCTTTTCATGTGATAAGAAGAACAGAGAAGTGGTCAAAAGGAAAGATTAAAGAAAAAGCTGGTTCAGCAGCACCAAAGGACTCATCTGCTCAGGGTCAGAACAAATCTCAAACCACTCACTCTCAGAAGAGGTCATCTAGTTCGGATCCAACTCTTTAAAGAGTTGGCTCACAATCGAATGGAGATGGTGAACAACCCCCTAAAGAGAGCAGTAAGATGAAAATAGTGTGTGAACAAGATGGTCAACCAGTGAAGGGTAATACCAGATTGGCTGCTTCTCCATCAAAAGCAGAATATGTGCCCCTTATCAATAATCTTGTAAGTGATAATGATTCCTTGATTTTCACTCAATTAGGAGTGGATAATGTGCTGCAATCCTTGTTAAGTACCCCAAATTCACCCAATTTAAGTGAACCTCCAGAGCACAATCCTCAATTTGTGTGTATGGATGGTGTAGTGAGTGTGATTGGTACTGCTAACATTCCCTCCTCGTCTCCTACCTGGTTAAGAAAAGCAGTTGAAAAGAAGAAAAGGTATACTCCAATGGTGGATACGAGTATAGATATTGTGGCCAAGTTACTACAGGAGACTCCTAAGCCTAAACGTGCCATAAGAATGTCAAGGATGGTAACTGATTCTGTCATAGAAAACCAGTTTTGGAGATTGCAAATCCAGTGGGAAATAAGAATGAAGATGAAATTACTGAGGCAGATTTCAATATGAGCAGAGTAGACATGGGACCCTTGACCATTGAGGTAGATATCTATCATGCAAAATACTCTGTTAGCAATCTATCAAAAAGGAACAAGAAGAGAACACTAAGTTGCATGCACAAGTGAGTTCCCTGTCCATGTTCATTCAGTCAATTTTAAAGATAACAACACCCTCAGCTGATGTCTTGCCTGATATGAGTGTTAGTGCCCCTGACCCTAAATTATTGCAACAAATAAAAAGATCACAAGCCCTAAGTAGTGTTGTTGAACAGTGGATAGAAAAGGTGACCCTAGATGGCTTAATTTTCATTGAAGAAGCCTATAAGTTGTTTAACCTCATTTCCAGTAAGAGAGAAGCCTTGATTGTTGATTTCCAAACTATCAAATATGACCGCAATAGCTTATCCTTAGTCTCAAAAGAAATACAAGATATGGTTGAAATGGACATCAATATTTTGGTGGCTGAGGAAGTATTGGGTGATCCTACGGAAATGAATTCTGCCGCTTGGGCTGATGTGATTGAATGGAAATTATCCATTGTGTGGGCACTTGAAGATGAGATGAGAAACGCTCTTACTATCTATTATAGAGAATTAAATGATATTAAAAGTGATTTTGCCATCTTAGAGATAGCAGCACTTGGTGACGATGATAATAAACTGCTAGATGTCAAAGAAATCAAGCAAAATTTCAAGAAAATGGTGACAGAGGAGATGATGAGTTATGATGTGATCACAACAGAGTCGGTTGGAAAAGTTGCAAGAGTATCCAACTACGTCAGAATGTTTAAAAATGGATTGGATGACATGCATAAAAAGATGACTCAGGCTAACAGGGCAATAACTAAGAAGAAAATCCGAATCACCATGATTGGAAGCCCTAGTGGTTTAGCCTTGTCATCAATCATCAATAAGTACAAGGCTTACAAGGCAAAGCTAAGAGCACAAGCAGCTCAAACGGTGCAAGGTGACACATGCAATGAAGGTGAACAGGTGAAGAAGGAAATGACACAAGAAGGCGATGCTGAAGAGGAAGACGTGGTAGTTATAAATTGATCTTTTCTTATGCTTTAGTATTATTTTCATATTTGCTCAAAAACTATTGGCTCTGGAGGGCCCTTATTTTAAGTGATATTTAATTTAAACTTCTTTTAATCAGTTGTCTTCAAGAAGCCGTTAGGATTTTAAAGACAGTTATTGGGGGACTTGGCTATAAATTTGATTAGCCAGTCAATGGATGAATCTTTTGGCAAACTTTGTGTTGATGATAGATCAACTTTGCTTTCTGTCCAATTGCTTTATATATGAAATATAAATCAATACAGTGGAGTTTTGGATGATCGTAAACTTTGTGTTATGGTTGTTTGAACTTTCATTCTTCTTATGTTGGATGTGTTGCTGCTGATGTTGATGGTATTTCTATATTGAAGTGGTTGGATATCTTTAATTCTCGCTCACTACTGAGAATTGTCTATCTTTCAGTATATGGTTCATGGTGGTGATTGTATGATGTATGGTGTATTTCTTTATCGATTCATTGAAGTTGATGTTGTGGAAGTCTTTGAACTTTCTGTTAAATTAGTTGAGATTTAGATATACATTGCCTTTATTGCTTTCTAGTTAAAAGCACCACCTTTATTTTGCTTTCTAGTTAAAAGCAATACTAGTTTTTCATCCATTGGATATCAATTGAAGGTAGTTGCACCTTGTAGAAGAAGCAGAGAATCTTTGTAAAATACCATTGCAATAGGTTCAACTGTTGTTACATTTGTCATCTGTATGGGCGTGAGAATATAGAGTTAGGTGACAAATCTGTTAACCAACAGATTTTTAGCGACTCTACTAGGGATAAACTTATGAAAATCATTATATAATTTCTGTAAGTTGCCTTATTGTTGGACTTTATGGTTCTCCATGGAAGACGTGCACCAATTCTGCAACCTAACGTAGACTGGCTAGTTGTTTATCAAGAAGATATAATTACTAGTCTTCGACTTGTTGCCTGGCAAACTAGGAGAACGAACCAACAGTATCATCAAGTGGACGAGGTGCTTGAAGAACAACTTGGTGATATTGTAAGAGAAAACACATGTCGATTTGGTGAAGCTCAGGAGATTGTTTTTGTCAAAGGAGTTGTTCTTGTGCTTAGAAGAGAAAGACCCCCACTAATTCAAGCAGTCCTTGACAATAGGCAAAGAAACCTTGTTGTTAGACCAAGGAATCAAGTGCATGCCCAGCTAGCTCTCCCTCGCAATAACTAGTAAGTGGTTTGGCGACTCTACATTATTGTTTTGTTATACATATATTTGTGAAGGTTGGCTATGAAAAGATATACCCGGGGTGACAGACAGAAGGGTATTACTGATATTGACTTTGACTTGCTTCAATCTTTGAATTTTGCTCCTTTCCCTCCCACAAGAACGGTCAAGTCTTTAAGTAGGCCATCCTCTCCTCTTATAAGAGAGTCTGTTGGTTCCCCTTGGCAAGATTTAACCTCTGTTATCGGGAGTGGCCCTGAGGGGGCCCGGTCCCGTGCTAACCGAGAGTAGTTTTAGTTTTATTTTTTATTTTTTTTATTATATTATAATGTTATAATATATATCATATTATTATATTATATAGTATTATAATATATTATATTATTATTATATATATTATTTTATAATAATATTATATTCTATATTATACTATATTATTATATTATATATTATTATAATATATATTAAATTATATATATAGTACAACCGTACCCAACCATACCTAGAGCAAAAAAAAATCGTTGTATTGGTGTACCAAAACCCCGCTCTCATACCCGTTCCCGTACCAGAACCGGCAACTTAGGTTTTAACCCTTGACAATACTATTTTACCTCTTCAAGTCAATTTCCCTCTTCACGTCCCTTTCAATATGGCTCAACCTCCACCTGTTCCATGGGGCGTTGCTATTGGACCTCTGAGACTTGGAGCAAATCTGCATGAATCACCCAGGGAGTCTAGTAAAATTGTACCCAAGTTTAGAGGTGACGGAAAGGTCACTCCAGAGGAACACATAAACACCTTCTTTGCTGCTTGTTCCATCTTGGGAGTTTAGCATGAGGATGTATATGTCAGATTATTTGTGGAATCTCTCACTGATGTTGCGGCCGAATGGTTCTATCACTTACCTAATGTATCTATTAGAGACTGGGCCTCCATGAGACGCTAGTTCGAAGATAGGTTCAAGACTGTTGATAATGAACACACATTAGTAGCCTAACTCTCCTCAATGAAGAAGGAAGTCCATGAACAAATGAGAGAGTTTGTAGCTAAGTTTAACAAACTCACGAACAGGATCCCTAATGATGTTATGCCTGGTGATGGGTTATTGAAATGTTTCTTTATTAATTCCCTCCCTCCCGATGTTAGTTATGCTATAAAGAGGGAAGGTGTTGCTAACTTAGCTGCAACTCAAACTCTGGCCATTGCAATAGAAGATGATCTCATAACTGCTGGCAAATGGAAGAAAGAATTACAGACGAGCAAACCTTCAGCAGTCAACTCTATTGATCCTATCATACAAGGACTGGCCAATGGCATAATTACTTTGAAGAGGCAGATGCCAAAAGGTTCCCATCAACCCTCTTACCAGGATGTGACAAGAAAAGATCGTGGTTCTCAAGGGAACTACAACAGAACATTGCCCTTACCTGGTCCAACCCAGAGGTTAGCAATTGAAGCTGGTCCCTCTACCGGCAAAAATAATCATATGATGGGTAACTTTCATCTGACTTCTGATCATGATGGGGCATCTTGACCAGAGATGGTAAGATACATGCAGATGCTCTCAATGAATGAGCATACGCAAGAGCCCTATGTAGAAGAACCCTCTCCATCTGGTGATGCAAGTGTTAACTTCTTTGAATATGAGTCAGATACTGAATGCGAGGAGGATGTATATAAGGAGATTGATAGTCCCAATTGTGCAGTATTCACTAGAGGACAGCAAGCGCAGAAAGGACAAAATCCTCAAGGCCGGCTTGGTAGTTCCTCTTCTACTCCAAAATACATTTTGTCAAAACAGAACAATGCTAGTTCCAAGAAGACGGAGAGCACTACACCTAAGCTGCTTCTGCTAAGGTACCCTCCACTTCTTCTAAAGTTCTTGTTTCTAGTTCATTTGATATAGTTGAGTCATGTACAAATACAAAGATACAAATTTCTCAAGCAGAATACCTCAGACGCAACCCTTTTGAACTAGATAGACTAGTCAAATACGTCAAACAAGAGCCATCTCCCTCTCATTGTAATGCTCAGGTGTCAAATGATAATGAAGTCCATGCTGAGAAACAAAATTGCTCAAATTCCCGTTCCCAAGAATCTGGCCCCCAAAACCCCTTTGAAAAACCAGAACCTTTCTATGTGTCATTATACATTGCTGGTTATAAATTAAGCAACTGTGTAATTGACTCTGGAGCCTCCAATAATGTAATGCCTTCCCAGGTTGCTAAAGCCCTAGGTTTATCCTATACCTCTTCTCATGGTAGGTGCTTTTCCATGGATGTCTCTCCAATACCTATTCTTGGTCAAATTAAAGATGCCAAAGTTGCCCTTGCCACCTATCCTAAGAAGAGATTGAAGTCAACCATTTTAGTGGTAGATATACCTGCAAGCTATGGGATGCTTTTGAGCCGTTGTTTCTGTAAAGATTTGGGTGGGGAGATTCAGATGGACTGGTTGCATGCCCTGATACCAGTAGATGGGAAGAGAGTTCGCCTAAACCCTGAACCAAAGGCCAAGTTCACTGTATTAAAGTCAGGAAAACCAAGGGCAGACATTTTATATGTAGAAACTGGACCTAGTACATACATGTGCACATCGGCAGTGGATAAAGATGCAAATCTAATCAACCCTGACTTGGCTAATGAGGTGTGGACATTGGAATTTGATGGTAGTTGTTCTACTGTTGGTTGAAGTACTGGGGTAGTTCTGATTTCTCCTAATGATTGTAAATTTCCTTTCGCTTACAAATTGGAGTTTGACAATACCAATAACACTGCAAAGTATGAGGCTTTACTGTTGGGACTGGCATTGGCTAAGGAAAAAGGTATTAAGCAGCTAAGAGCCAGAGGTGATGCTGAGTTGATTGTTAAGCAAGTAAGGAAATTCTATACAGTGAAAAATGGAAGGTTGAGGCATTACCGAAATAGAGTATGGGATTGCATAGAAGATTTCGATGCTTTCTCAATAAAAGTTGTGCCCAGGGATCAGAACACTCGAGTTGATTCATTGGTTGTGTCTGCATCTCTCTTGCTACCTCACCCAGATTTCAAAGACAAACCTTACAAGGTTGAGATAGTCTACAGGCCCAGTGTACCTAACAACGTCAATCATTGGCAGGTATTTAATAATGACCAACAAATAATTTCCTTCCTTGAAAAGGCTAAGTCTTTTGCCAATGTGTTCTTTGAAGGGAGTTGTGATGAAAGCAATGATGTTCTGGAAGGTGAAGTAAATTCTCATAACGGTCGGGAGTCAGAAGTTATCCAGTTAAAAGGAAACAAAATTCTCAAGGGTTTGGTCTCATTGGAAGACCTTTTTAATAGACATGATCAGTACTTGAAGCAAAAAAGTAAAGTCTCAATCAGATCATCGGCTGATTATGATCGAGTAAATATTGGCACAGAGAAATATCCGAAAATTGTTTGTATTGGGAAGTGTTGCTCTCCAAAAGAGAGAGCGTTTAATTTCTTTGCTTATTCGCTACAGAGATGTTTTCGCGTGGTGCTATGCAGACCTGAAGAAATTCAGAGGTGGGAGAAAGCAACACCACATTCCGTTAAAGCCCGGTACCTTGCCCTTCAGGCAGAAACAAAGGACTTACAACCCTAACATATCCGAGGCTATTTTTATTGCGATAGACAAGATGTTGAAGGCAAAAATTAGTTACCCCATTCACCACTCTACCTGGGTGGCTAACATTGTTCCTATCAGAAAGAAGAAAGGGAAAATAAAGATTTGTGTTGATTTTCGTAATCTAAATCAAGCTTCTCTAAAAGATAACTATCCTTTACCTGTTATGGATCATATATTGCAGACAATATCTGGTTCAGAGATGATGTCCATGCTTGATGGGTTTTCAAGGTATAATCAGATTGAGGTAGCCCCAAAGGATCAGCACAAAACAACATTCACTACCCCTATTGGTGTTTTTGCTTACAATAAGATGTCATTTGGCCTTATCAATGCAGGGGCCACTTTCCAAAGGGGGATGGATTTAACATTTGGTGATCTGAAAAATAAAATCATTGTCGTTTACTTGGATGATCTCACAGTTTTCTCTAAGAAAAGGGCCAACCATTTACATGATCTGGAGGTAGTGTTGCAGCGCTATAGAGAACATGGTATTTCTTTTAATCATAAAAAGTCGATTTTCGTTGTGACTGAAGGGAAGCTGTTGGGCCATATCGTCTCCAAGGATGGCATAAAAAATGATCCTGAGAGGGTCAAAGCAATTTAGCAGTTGAACTTGCCCACAACTAAAAATAATACCAGATCTTTCTTTGTTCAGGTAAATTTTCTCAGAAGATTTGTTCCTGATTTTGCTGAGTTGACTAAGCATATTGCTGAGATGATGAAAAACCATCCTACTTTTAAATGGAGTGATGAAGGTAAATAGGCGTTTGAGGAGATTAAGATAGCCATTGCCAACGCACCCACATTAGTGCATCCCAATTTTGAAAATCATCTATTGCTATGCATCAAAACACACCCTGTCAGCCATTTTGCTACAAAAGAATGAACAGGGGATTGAAGCTCAAATTGCTTTCATGAGTGTGCCATTAAAGAAACATGAATTGAAATACTCTGCACTGGAGAAACATGCATACGCGGTAGTGAAAGCTTTAAAAAGCTTTAGATTTTACATTTTGCATTCACATGCAATTGTCAATGTTATGGGGTCTACTGTAAAGAGTATCCTTACACAACAAGAAATCAAATGTGATAACAGAGTAACCTGGATAGCTAAAGTTCAGGAATATGATGTTGAAATTAAACCTACCAATTTGGTCAAAGGCAAGGGACTATGTAAAATGATTGTTGAGAATAAGGTTGATGAAGATAAAGAGTTGCCTCTGGTTCTTTTCACAAGCACTACTGACGATTGGTTCTCTAATGTTTCTTATTTTCTAACATATGGTGATTGTCCACCTCACCTCTCTGCTAAGGAGAAAAGGAATTTGAAGCTTAAAGCGAGCAAGTATGTTCTCTGGGAGGGGAACTTATATAAGAAGGGAGTGGATGGAACGTTTCTGAGATGGGTGGATAAAGAGCAGCAGAAGAAATTATTAGAAACTTTTCATAGTGAAGCTTGTGGGGGACACGTTTCAGCATCGGTGACTGCCTTTAAGATATTGCGGCAATGTTTTTATTGGCCAGGCATGTTCAAAGATGCCTATAATTGGGTGTCTAGGTGAGAGAAATGTTTGAAATTTACCAGCATGCCTCAATTAGCTGCGTTGCCTCTGAAACCAGTGGTGATTCATAAACCATTTCAGCAATGGGTATTGGATTTCATTGGACCTATTAACCCTAATTCCAGTGCTGGGCATACTCATACCTTGACAGCTACAAATTACTTTACTAAATGGGTGGAAGCAATTCCTGTAAAACATACCACCTCTGAGGTAATCTGTAATTTCCTCAAAGAAAACATATTGGTCAGGTTTGGTGTACCTAAAAAGATTGTAGCTGATAATGCCTCTAGTTTCTCCTCTTCTAAATTTACTCTTTTCTATTACGATTATGGTATTAGCCTTGCCCATTCATCTGATTATTATCCACAAGGCAATGGGCAAGCTGAATCAAGCAATAAAAATCTCATTTCGATTGTCAAGAAACTTGTAGATGAAAAATCAAAGAGGATGGCATAAAAGTTTGTACGACGCTCTTTGGGCCGATAGGATAACCTACAAAAGAGCCATTGGTATGTCCCCTTTTCAACTGGTCTATGGAATTGAAAGTGCAATTCCCATTCCTTTGGAATCTGCATTGAATCTACAGAAGGCAATTGAAGATGAAAAATTTCAATCAACTTCAGAGAAGAGGATAATGTATTTAAACCAATGGGAGGAACAAAGAAAAATTGTTGTGGATAAGATCATCGAACACCAGCAGGGTGTCAAGAAGATTTTTGATAGGAGGGCTAAGCAGAGAAATTTTGTTGTGGGAGATTCTGTGCTTTTATGGGACAGGTGAAGAGAGCCCAAGGGGGCTCATAAGAAATTTGACTCTTTTTGGAGAGGACCTTTCCAGATCAGAGAAGTCATTGGAGAGAATGCATTTCTACTAGCATATCCTGATGGAACACTCTTGCCTCTTCCCTACAATGGGCAATATCTGAAGCTGTACAATTGGTAACACTCTTGAGTCCTACCTTGTACTATAGTTTCCTTTCTTAATTTTCTTGTTTCTGCTGTTGTGCTTCTGGGTGTGACTCTATCGCCCTTCTAGAATATGGCTTTGTTGCCAAAGTTTGTCTGGATTCTCTGCGTCCTCCTTAG
Source organism: Cunninghamia lanceolata (assembly GCA_027924645.1). Classification (NCBI taxonomy): domain Eukaryota; kingdom Viridiplantae; phylum Streptophyta; class Pinopsida; order Cupressales; family Cupressaceae; genus Cunninghamia; species Cunninghamia lanceolata. The sequence continues at coordinate 774,876 of BSBN01001541.1, read as the reverse complement.
TCCTTGTCCCCAATTAGAGCCTGTTGTTGCCCCATGTTCGAAATTTTACTAAAGCACCCATGCCTTAGAAAATTTTCCATTCTTTACTTGCCACTTTCATTTTTTTTTTCCCAAGTTGAGTTTTACTTAGCCATTTTCATGAATTGTCGGAGATTCTTTATGTTTTTTGAACCAAAGTCAACAGGTTCAAGAGTTCATGAACCGCCCGACTTCCCGACTAGTCATTGAGTCAAATGTCTAAAGTTTCTTCTTGCATCAGTCTTGATCATTTTGCCTTGAATAAAGTCTTTGTTGTCGGAAGTTCTTTGAACTTCCGAACTCTCAAAATTATGATTCAAAGGTTCCAAAAATGTCCGACTTGCCGACTTCGATTGCCTACTATTCTCGCGGCGCATTTTTCTGAGCTGGCATGCAGTACAATGAAATGACACTTGTCACCTTGCATTTAATTCAAAATGCGTGTATGTACATTGGCACATTTCTCGGAGGGAAACCCAAAGGGGATTTTTATGATTTTTGAAGCTTGATACACCACCAAAATTTAATGATAATTATGCATGGATTTATGAGAAGTGACGCAAAATTTGAATGATTTAACCATCCCGCTAGAAGTTTTCACAATTTTGCTAAGGAAATACGTTGCAGAGCAAGGAATGGCTAATCCACTACGTGCGAGGGATTCGCGAAATTCTAAACTTACAGGTTAGCACGATTGGCCTTCTTTATTTCGTTTCTTTTCCTTCTGCTATAAAAACACAGCGTTTCTCTTGGCTGGTGGAAATATTTTACTTTCATGTATCTATATAGCAATTCTCCTGTTAGTGTTTGGTATTTCCCTACTGTGTCTGTGAATGCTTCGGAGTTTCTAGCTGGTTGGTGTCTTAAATTAGTGAAAATGAAGTTCAAGTTTCAAGGGGCCCCTATGGTTCCAATAGTGCAAAATGGGTTGTCTAGTGTGAGAGATACAGAGTTGGGTCACATTGACCTTGAAGATTTCTAGAAGAGGATGCAACCCGAAGGTCGAACTACCCTAGCTAACAAAATTGTGAGCAGCGGTTTAGACTGAGTCGGGGGCTTTCCACTTGCAGTGCGTTGTCCTAATTTAGTGGTTGCTTCCGCTAATAACTATTTCCCAGAATCTCAGGAAATAAGAGCCTCAGATGGCTCTGTTGTTGCCAAAATTGACTTGGAATCAATTGCCCTTGCTTTGAATTTGGATGAGTACGAGAACGCTGATGTTTCTGTCTTTTCTGCCTAGGGGTATTATAATGAAAGAAAGAATGGTGCCAGAATTGCATTGCTAAGACCTGGCTAGAAGTCGAGAAAAAGGGAAAGTCAGGACTCCCTACTAATTTAAAGACGAGTCATTTCAAGGAAGAAATTTTGGATATGATTACTCTGTTGAATCATGTAGTTGGGAGCTCTGAGTCTGATGCTTTTGACTACTAGATGTGTAGATTTATCCTGCTTATCTACAAGGATCACCATATTGACTAGGCAAGAAGAATCAGTAAATGTATGCATGAGCAGCTGGTCAATTTCCCGCAGAGTGTAAAATTTCACCTGTGTTCTCCGTTGGTGTACATGTTAGCTCATAGAGAGGTTCCCTGGCCTGGTTTAAGCGCTCAAGGAGCTCTCGCCATTGGCACACCTGTGTATCAAACTTTCCCAACATTACAGAGGAACGAGGGTATGAATGATTTTTGACGGGTTAATGATGTCTTTTCTATGTGGCTTACAAAAAGAATTGAGGGTTCACTCGGGTGGAGGTTCTCTACAGAAGCTGCTACTTTAGTAATGAATTTTGGAAGTTTCTATGTTCAATTTGATCGCTTCTCCTATTTGAGAATTGGGGGTTTTGAAAATGCCCCATTGAAATTGCCACGGTACCCATCGGATTATCTCATATTTCTAGAGGTGTGTCATCAAATGGCGACTGTAAATGCTAAGTACCACGCAATGAAAAAGAAAGATTATTCTTTTCCTGTGACAATTTCTTTCTATTCCTGCAAAAGTAATGACAATGCAATGAGTGTAGATAAATTGCTTTCTGAATTCAATCCTCATAGTTTGTCGGCTCGAGTAGCCTTTGATAGCAAGAATTTTGTGAAAGTAAACATGCATGGAGGAGGTTCTTATCAATACAAGCCCCAACTCGAAGATTTCTGGGAGGATTGTTTAAATAAAAGGGAAGTGCAAAGGAGGAATTGGACGAGGTTAAGCATTGATCATGTCCGTGCTTTTGAACTGCCTATGTGAGTTCCTGACATGGTTGATGATAACTCTAATATTCTGGACGAAGGTTATCATGATGTTTCATTGCAGCCCTTACCTCCTGCAAGTGGTCAGAGAAAGAAATCACTGTTGTTAACTTCCGCTCTTTTCATGTCATAAAAAGAACAGAGAAGTGGTTGAAAGGAAAGATTAAAGAACAAGCTGGTTCAGCAACACTAAAGGACTCATCTGCTCAAAGTCAAAACAGATCTCAAACCACTCACTCTCAGAACAGGTCACCTAGTTCAGATCCAACTCTTCAAAGAGTTGGCTCACAATCAAATGGAGATTGTGAATGGCCCCTTGAAGAGAGCAGTAAGCTAAACACAGTGCGTGAACAAGAAGGTCAACCAGTGCAGAGTAACACCAGATTGGTTGCTTCTCCATCAAAAGCAGACCATGTGCCCCTTATCAATAATCTTGTAAGTAATAATGATTCCTTGATTTTCACTCAATTAGGAGAGGGTAATGTGCTGCAATCCTTGTTAAGTACCCCAAATTCACCCAATTTAAGTGAACCTCCAGAGCACAATCCCCAATCTATGCATATGGATGGTGTAGTGAGTGTGATTGGTACTACTAACATTCCCTCCTCGTCTCTTACCTGGTTAAGAAAAGCAGTTGAAAAGAAGAAAAGGTATACTCCAATGGTGGATACAGGTATAGATACTGTGGCCAAGTTACTACAGGGGACTCCTAAGCCTAAACGTGCCAAAAGAATGTCAAGGATGGTAACTAATTCTGTCACAGGAAAACAGTTTTGGAGATTCCAAATCCAATGGGAAATAAGAATGAAGATGAAGTGACTGAGGCAGATTTCAATATGAGCAAAGTAGACATAGGACCCTCGACCATTGAGGGAGATATCTATCATGCAAAATACTCAGTTAGCAATCTATCGAAAAGAGTCAAAAAGGAACAAGAAGCAAACACTAAGCTGCGTGCACAAGTAAGTTCCATGTCCATGTTCATTCAGTCAATTTTAAAGATAACAACACCCTCAGCTGATGTCTTGCCTGATATGAGTGTTAGTGCCCCTAACCCTAAATTATTGCAACAAATAAAAAGATCACAAGCCCTAAGTAGTGTTGTTGAACAGTGGATAGAAAAGGTGACCCTAGATGGCTTAATTTTCATTGAAGAAGTCTATAAGTTGTTTAACCTCATTTCCAGTAAGAGAGAAGCCATGATTGTTGATTTCCAAACTATCAAAAATGACCGCAATAGCTTATCCTTAGTCTCAAAAGAAATACAAGATATGGTTGAAATGGACATCAAGGCTGAGGAAGTATTGGGTGATCCTAAGGAAATAAATTTTGCCGCTTGGGCTGCTGTGATTGAATAAAAATTATCTATTGTGGGGGCACTTGAGGATGAGATGAGAAGCACTCTTACTATCTATTATAGAGAATTAAATGATATTAAAAGTGATTTCGCCATCTTAGAGATAGCAACTGTTGGTGACGATGATAATAAACTGCTCGATGTCAAAGAAATCAAGCAAAATTTCAAGAAAATGGTGATAGAGGAGATGGTGAGTTACGATGTGATCACAACATAGTCGGTTGGAAAAGTTGCAAGAGTATCCAACTACGTCAGAATGTTTAAAAATGGATTGGATGACATGCACAAAAAGATGTCTCAGGTTAACAGGGCAATAACTAAGAAGAAAATCCGAATCAGCATGACTGGAAGCCCTAGCAATTTAGCCTCGTCATCAATCATCAATAAGTACAGGGCTTACAAGGTGAAGCTAAGAGCACAGGTAGCTCAAATGATGCAAGGTGACACATGCAATGAAGGTGAACAGGTGAAGGAGAAGGAAACGACACAAGAAGGCGATACTGAAGAGGAAGACGTGGCAGTTATCAATTGATCTTCTTTTCTTATGCTTTAGTATTATTTTCATATTTGCTCAAAAGCTATTAGCTCTGAAGGGCCCTTATTTTAAGTGATGTTTAATTTAAACTTCTTTTAATCGGTTGTCTTCAAGAAGCCGTTAGGATTTTAAAGACAGTTATTGGGGGACTTGGCTATAAATTTGATTAGCTAGTCGATGTATGAACCTTTTGGCAAACTTTGTGTTGGTGATAGATTAATTTTGCTTTATGTTCAATTGCTTTATATATGAAATAGAAATCAATGATGTGGAGTTTTGGATGATCGTAAACTTTGTGTTATGGTTGTTTGAACTTTCATTCTTCTTATGTTGGATGTGTTGCTATTGATGTTGATGGTATTTCTATATTGAAGTGGTTGGATATCTTTAATTCTCGCTCACTACTGATAATTGTCTATCTTTCGATATATGGTTCATGGTGGTGATTGTATGATGTATGGTGTATTTCTTTATTGATTCATTGAAGTTGATGTCGTGGAAGTCTTTGACTTTCTGTTAAATTAGTTGAGATTTAGATATACATTGCCTTTATTGCTTTCTAGTTAAAAGCACCACTTTTATTTTGCTTTCTGGTTGAAAGCAATACTAGTTTTTCATTCATTGGATATCAATTGAAGGTAGCTACGCCTTGTAAAAGAAACAGAGAATCTTTGTAAAATACCATTGCAATAGGTTCAACTGTTGTTACATTTGTCATCTGTATGCGCGTGAGAATATAGAGTTAGGTGACAAATTTGTTAACCAACAGCTCCCAAACAGAATTTGTTTTTCATCCTGGCACTTGTTCAATGGATAGTTCTAGTGAGAGTGCACTTGGAAAGATTACACAGATTTTGCATTGCAAACAATAAAATTTCAGCAGAGCCAATAAATGGTCCTACATCCATCCCTCTTCTTCACATTGATCCTATTAGAATATTAGTTTAATATTATAATAAAGTGTATGTATACACTTGTCTATAATAAGTAGCTATAATTAGTTTATTGCAACTTCCGTCTATTTTTAGACTATTGTTTATTTTTAGTATGTAACTACTTCCCATTTTTAACATATGATCAATAATATAATGTGATGCTCTCAACTTGAGTAAGCACACCATTTCCTCTCAATCTCATTCTTTGGTTTTTACCAACATTGATATCAAAGCCAAATTGAATCAATCGCACGAATTTTGAAGGAGGTCAGGAAGAGAGGAGGTTGTAACGCACAAAGCACAGTCAAATTCAAGACACGGGTCATCAAAAATCCAGATTTTCGTGGCTGGAAAAATTCAAAGAAGTTGAAAGCAAAATAATGTCACAAGTCTACAGTCGCAAACAAAATCGTGGAAGAATTTTTAAATTTCTTTTGGAAGAATTTTACCTGTTTTTTTGAGTTGCAGAGATCACCTGGGCTGATTACTAAAACTGCAATTGGGAAGGCACATGGGAGTCATGAAGGAGACAAACTTCTCAGTAAAATCGCGAGTTTTCTGCATGTTTTTGCAATGGCAGTCACATTTTAAGGTTGTGAGGGCACAGAGGAGATGCAAGATTGAGGTTCCTTTGTACAATCATTTTCGAGGTCGCAAAAGGTTTGCACAATCGCAACTAGGGCATAGTTGCGATTTGAAGTATCCACTCCACGTTTTTCAGCGGCAAAAATTCTCACGTTTTTCTCTGTTGCAAAGGATCAGCATCACAGCTAGGGCACAACATTTTCAAGATATTATTTACAATTGCAGATTTCCAATTTGCAGTCATGAATTGTAGCCATTCTAGGTATTTCTTTATTCTATTAAAATCTGCATTCGAGCTTTGTATTTACAGCAAATTTAAAAGAGTTTTTTCTTAAAAATTGAAGTTTTCGAGAAAATTTTTATTTTCTAGGTCAAAAGGGGGTTTTCAAATATTTTTTGGAGGGTTGAATTTTTTTTTCAGGATCAAATTTTTATTTTTGGGTCAAATTACAAAGAGTTCAAATATTTCGAGCAAGTTTTTCAAGAATCAATATTTAAAATATTTTTGTGCAAGGTTTATTTTCTAGGGTTTGCAAAGAAAAATGGCAAATATATAGAATCTAGTATTACTAGAGGCACACAAACTCACAGAGAAAAACTGTAATATCTAGAGTCACAAAATACTAGCTATCACTGAGTGTCGAGAACGTGACAGAATCTTGTTAGGCACAAAAACTAGGCCTACTACTAATCCAGGTGACTTAGAAACATCATAGGGAAGCCCTATTGATTCTCAAGTTGTCAATCACAAATGATTTAATCTCTAAAATCCATAATACTATATCTCCTAGTACATCATGGGATAAATTTAAAAACAAATATCAAGTGTCAGAAAAGGCTAGGTCCTGTATCTGAAAACTCTGCTATTTTCTACCAAATTGCATGAGTGGGGGGTTCCATCAGAACATCTTTTAAAAATCAAGGATCCTAGTGATCAGCTCGTCACTGTCAACAAACCCATAGACGACGAGGATATGGTTGCTTTGACCATTAATACCTTGCCACCCTCCTTTGAGACTTTTGAGGAGTCTTTGCATCTATTGGCCGAAAGTCAGACATTGACTTTTGAAAAGGTCAATCCATACTTCCTGCAAAAAGAACGTAGACAACAGAAAATGGGTGAATCTACATCTGGGAATTCAAAAAGTGCTTTTTTTTCCCGGTTTAATGGCAAATATCCAAATTGTTCTAGCAACACCACTTCTCACACTACTCACCCAAAGAAAAAGGTAAAATGTTTTTATTGTAACAAATTTGACCATGTTAGAATGGAATGTAGAAAAGCACAATACAATATATCCCACAAGAAGCATGGTGAAGCTAATGTGGCCGCTATTGAGGAAGAGCATGATTCAGATTGTGAGTTTGCTCTCATGACATATCTTTCAAACAACATTGACAAAGGTTACTATAATGTCCCACCCCAAATCTGAGACCAATTTTTTTTCAGTTTTATGTGGTTAAGTTGATACCTATTGCGTTTTGGTGTTTTGCATTTTGACATAACATATATATATTCAAACACAATAAAGTAGAAATACCCAGATGCTTTATTTCAATGGAAATGTATTACAAGGCACATAGAAACAATACCCCATATGAAATATATGCAAAAGGACTAGGGTTTTAACATACCCAGTTCGCTGTCTAGTATTTTCAAGGCTAGAAATGGAAAGTACAGCAATTTGGAGTCTTCAGAAAATACATACAAATAACATCTAACTCAGTTACTCCATAAAGGAAACTCAGAAATCACTCAAAAAAGAGTATTTTGACTGTCACAGAAACCTGCACCCTCATCTCAGATGTGTACGACCCTGCTATTCATGAAAACCAGTGAGTAACAACCTCAAAACAGTCCAAATCTGCCCCAAATACAGTCGCCTCTCCTTGCAGTCCCAAGACGCCTTATTTCCCAGAGATATCAGCCACAAAGAACTCTTCAAAGTGCAATGTTTCCTTACTGCAGTATGGCCCAGGTACAGGGAAGTACGGCCAAGTTATGAGAGGTTTTCCCACGCTAAATCTCCAACAAAATGCACTCCAACAATTGCAATCCGTTATTTGATATCCCTCTGCAATTACCAAGTCAAGAAACTGAGAATATCTTCAAGAAAAACCTTCCGCGACAATGCTGGTTCGTTCCAATAAACTCTATTGTGACCCTTGGATGAAGCCACACCAAAACATCCTTAGAATGTCTTACAATCCTACAGATGCTCCTATCAATGGAGGATTTCGTCTCCGATTGACGCTAGTTTGAAACCCTTGCTCAAGCAAGCTCAGACTTGGACAATATTTTCCAACATGAATGAATGAAATGAACTTCATTTCCTCTTTAAATCTCCTTGCCTCAACACCACTTTTGAGGAATAATAATTTTTTACTTTTCTTTTCATTTCCTAAGCTTGGGCTCCCAAACATAAGTGACGTTAATATTTTAAATATTTCATAAAGTGCAACTATACAATAAAGTCACTTTTTAATAACAAACTAATTAAGTTATATATATGTCTATTATTAAATTATTAATTCAAACGGTCTTCTTGACGCTCCGTAGTACCTTTGAACTGACCAATGAAATGTCAGCACACTTTCGGACCGTTTGCACCGACTCGCTCAGAGTCCCATGCCCCTGCTATAAATAGCAAGTTTGGCCAAATGGCCCAAACTCACTCCGGAAAAGGCCAACTGGCACTCCTCGCCGCAACGAATCCATCACTACACTCCAAAATGCAGTCTGAGCTATATCGAACCACGTCACCGTGGGTGCCCTATCCACCTCACTAATCTACGGGAACCCGAATGATAGACTAGTCCAACGACCAAGTCCTGACTTAGGAAGGGGACATTACAGTCTGCCCTCCCCAAGATTGCTTGCCCACAAGCAATTTCAACTCTAGATGCTGAAGTATCTGTTCACTTTCCCAAGTAGCATCCTCCACTGACAAATTCTTCCAGTTAACTAAGTATTCCTTAATAACTCTCCTCAAAGTCTGCTCTCTAGTGTCAATGATGGCCTCAGGGATGATTATCAACTTACCCTCTTCATCCAAAGGGGGTTACTCAATGGAAGGTATCACATTGTGTCCCAATGCCTTCTTGAGGTGAGATACATGGAACACATTATGCACTTTGCTCCCTGCCGGTAACTCCAACTCATAAGCCACCTCCCCTATTCTCTTGGATACCCTGAATGGTCCATAGTATCATGGCTTGAGCTTCTCTGCGCCACTCCTCTTGAGAGTGGTTTGTTTATACGGCTGCAGCATCAAATAAACCATGTCACCTACCTCAAAAGACCTCTGAACCATGTGTTGATCTGCATATTGCTTCTGTTGGTTCTGTGCCTTTTGGATATTCTCCTTCAAGGACCTCATGATGTCCTGACTCTCCTGCAATAAATCCTTGGCCTTCGGTGCTCTGTTGTCCCCAAAAAGTAAGTCCAGGAAATTTGGAGCCTCGTACCCTCCATGAAAGGTGACATCTGGATAGACATGTAGTAAGTAGTATTCTAGCAATACTCTCCTAGATGTAGCCACTTGACCCATGCCTTCTACTGCCCTACTATGTAATTCCGAAGGTATCCTTCCACCCACTTGTTGACTATCTCTGTCTATCCATCAATTTGTGGATGGTAGCTTGTACTAGGAGTGAGCTCAGTCCCACTCAACCTGAATAGCTCCTGCCAAAAGTGACTCATGAACTTACTGTCTCTATCACTAACTATACTCTTGGGTAAGCCATGCGATCGGAAAACCTCTCGAAAAAACAAATCAGCAACCTATACTGCTGTGAATGTGGCTGAAATCGCAAAGAAATGTGCAAATTTCATCAACCTGTCAACCACAACAAAAATATAGTCCCTCCCTTGGGCTTTGGGCAAGCCCGTGATAAAATCCATCGAAATGCATTCCTATTTCTGGTTAGGAATGGGTAGGGGCTGCAATAGACGAGCTGGAAATGTATTTTCTTGTTTGCTCTGCTGGCAAGTGGGGCACTCATGAACATACTGCAATACATCTTATTTGAGTCCCTTCCATGTGAACCTCTCCTGGATTTGCCTGTATGTATTAAAATAACCTAGGTGACCAGCTGTAGGTGCATCATGAAAAGATCTCATTACCTTTTTTTTCATGTCGGATCCTGGTACCAATAATATCCTCCCCTTGTAAATGATCAAGTCATTTACAATTGTGTATCTGCTGTCCTAGATGGTACCATCAACGATTCCCATGGCCCACTTATCCTTTGCATACTCTACTGATATCCACTCTCGCCAATCCTCTGTAATCACACCCAAGGAACACAAGTGAGGTCTCTGTGAGAGTGCATCAACTACAACATTCTTCTTCCCTTTGACATATACTATGTCAAAGTCGTAGGCTTGCAATTTGCTCACCCACTTATGATGTCTGTCGTTGAGGTCACGTTGATTCAGGAAATGACGAAGATTGTTGGTTTTCGACTTGACAATCATCGATTTGACATAAAAAACCATTAGCATAGGTTTTGTCGAAAAACCAACTTAGGATAAAAATGATTCTCGATGAGATAAGGTCGATAGTCGTTATTTTCCTTATGCATTATGATTATAGTTTATATTAATATAACTATTTTATTAGAGGTTAATTTATATTATTTTTATTGTCGGTGATTTCCGATAAGTGTTCCATTATGGTAACTTATCCTTTCTCTGGTGTTTTTGCAAGATAGAAAGGGGAGAAACCTCGACCCCATTCTCGTATCCTTACGAATGTTGGTTACAACGTAAGTATTGGGTGTTTTTACTTCACCTTGTGGTTATGTTTATATATTTTAATATGATTTAAGGAGCTAGACCTTTGAGGTGGTCGTTAGACTTCTTTATAACATAGCTAAGATTTCTTGTTATTGCAAATAAGCTTTTATGAGTAAGTGGCTCGACTCCTTTACTCCCTAACTGATTTAGAGAGTAAGGAGGAGCTCTTGAACCAAAGTGTAGAGTGGTCTTTTATGATCATTACTCCCACTATTTGCATGCCTACAAAGAAATTACTGTAGGCTATGTTTAAGGAGAGAAAATGTGGTATGGCCAAGTGGGCTATTAGTCTCCGCAGGTGTTTTCTCTCAGGACATAGGGAGCAGCAGCAATGAACACCAAGAGTTTTAGCTCTAAGCCTTACTTGAAGGATAGCAATGGCGGGCCAAGAGAGAGGAGCTCTTTGAAGACAGGAAGATAGGATATTATAGAATCTATCTCAACCGATTTGATACAGGTTCTTTCCTTTATTTGAAAGTCTTCTATTAGTTTAAGACCTACGAGTTTGTATTCAGTTCTGTGATAAACATCTGAGGCCGATATACTTAGTATATTACTGTGAATAAGGCCAATAGTATTCAAGTTTTATTCTTGTGTCTTATATGACAGTAAATCTATGTTCATCTCTAGGAGAGATTGATCGAAAGTCTTCGATGTTATCTGAGTATCTTATGGTCGATACTCTGTTTGTGTAATGGTTGACATCTTCGTATGATAATGGCCAATACTCTGTTTGTATAAGGCTGACATCTTCGGATGTTATATGGCCGATGCTCTTTATAATATAAGGCTGACGTGCTTAGATAGAATATCAATGTGTTTTATGATCGTTATGCTTAGTGAAACTCTGTGAGCAAGGTTTTGAACTTAGAGTAATTTTGTATGAAGTAAAGGCCAAAGAACATAGTTCATTACAGTCGAAATATGAGACAGAGTGACCTTTGATTTATGTTTTTATGATTGTGAACTCTGTGGTTTTCCTGTGCAGACCGAAAGGTCGTTGCAGGATTATTTGTAAGGCCAAATGGATAGTAACCTTAATAGGATAGTTGTTGTCTGTAGCTACTACACCTTTGCATTGAGAACTCGGATAGAAATAAGCATTAGTTTGTTATGTTGCTAAGGATATATATATATTCTTGTTGTGCTGCTTATTTAAGGGTGTCTATGTAGCATCCAGACCACTGTTGAACTCAGAGAGATACCCAAGTGTTCTAGTTATCCATAGTCATCTCTTACCACTATTTGTAATCGAGATAGCAAAGAGTGCAAGTGTTGTACTATTACTTCTTAACTCGTTGAATTTGTCTTTGGAATTCTAATCTGAGCCTCTCGAGTTTATTGTTTAAGTCTTAGAAGTTGAGACTAGAAGTTTGGATAAAGATGTATCTTTAACTCATTTAAGTTTATTTGTTTTCAATTCAAGACTTCGGGAAAGATTTTCTCTTATTCAAAAAAGTGTATAGAAATGATTTAGACATCATTAGAAGCACCAAAAGATATGATAAATATATATATCAATATATATGCTTTCTTTGACTAGATCATGTATTTCTACTATGCAGAGATGATGTGCTTTCGTTCTTAACCTTTCTATATCTAAAATCGGTAAACGAAAGGAGACAGTTAGGTCAAAGACATCATTATTTTATTATATGCTTAGACTTATATCCTTTTTTTGATTAAAAGATTGAACTTAGTCAAGAGTACTTATGCTTTTGTTAGTATTCATTAAGACCTTACATGGAAGAGGATAAACCTTGTGCATTATTGTTTTATAAAAAAAGGTGAATTCGATTAATGACCAAGTAGTCAAGATTAGACGAGTGGTTATCTTATTCACGTTATATTATAGATATAACTTATTAATTTTTAGAAGAATAGGGGTATTTTGATACTTCAAAGTATTGGATTAGGGGAGTTAAGAACCCCAGATTTTTCCCCGAAGAGTTTAGAAAACTTTAACTCTTAAGTCAAGTATGATATGGATTTCTATTGTATACTTTGGTCGACAATCAAGAGGTCAAGAAACCATAGATCTAGACAATATAAAAAGAGACTAAGGCGCACTCTGTTGTTAGTGAGTTGATACTAGTTATATAAACCAAGTATGGTTAATATTGAGTTGGAGAGTAGAATGATATGAAGCCATAGACCCTAATTAATTGCGGATATGCAATATGGGACTCTCAAAAAGGATAAAATTATCCAAATTTACATATTGTATGTATATCCTAGATAAGGAATATTTCTAAGCCAGATTGAATAAGATTTGAGTATAGTTCAAACAATTTATGTCTAGAGATACTAAGTGATGAAAATCAAACTATAGGATGAGGTAGTTCCCAAGTCAAGTTAGAGGTGTGTGAACACATGACTTCATTTATTGCAAATGTCTATTTATATTGAAACTTTGGCCAAAGTGATGCATTTGTCACTGCATGCATTAGTCGGTTCACAGTGTCTAGATGGCGTAACCTGTCAGTAGGATCATACTTAGCTAGAAGATTGTTTAGAGTTGTATGGTCGATTGTGTTACGTAGGTCATAGCACTAGAACTCAAATGGCAAACCTGTTGGTTCCTTATTTCTATACTCTCCGTGAAGGGTAGGGCAACTTCTAGGAAGGAAGGTGTGCGGGGGACTACCGGTCTGTGGTTGGAGGTAAAGCACTATAATGTTCCCATTTTCAATCTAGTCGTCCTGAAGCCACTTATCCTCATTCCAAATCTTTGGAGTAGATATTTAATTATCAATTTTGGTGATTGGAGAAAAATTGATAATTAATCAGGTTGTTTATATTTTTGGTGCACTTAAATTATAATGTTATATTTTATAAAGTGACTTAAGTGTGGGATGAGGACATATTTATATTTTTCTCCTAAACTTATTATTAAAGTGAGCACCACTTTGGAATAGGAGAACTTTATAAAGTTGAGGAAAAAAATTTATATTTTCAAGAAAGTGGAGTTTGTAACTCCCAGATGCCTTTATATGCTGATGGAGAGCTCATTTGGAGGGCATGCTTGGATTTTGTAGTGTTACTCTGTTGGATTGAACCTGTGTGTTCTTCCATTTTTTCTACCTTCTTGTGGAGAAAAACCCACTCGAAGAAGATCAGTTTCGGTACTGTGATATCTACCCTAGCTGGTAGTGGTGGTTTCTACTTCAGGGAATCACATGGAGCAGAACAGGGATTGATAGTTTATTGTGTTTTTTGCTTTGTGATTCATTTTTTAACAGTGAGAATGCAGTTTTGATATGATAAAGTATATCTTGGATTTATGTCTTGCATTGCTTAGAGTGAATTTGGTGTTGACCGTACCATGGTGACTTACCAGCTGGAATGGTATGATTGATGATAGAATTTTATGGAGATGGTTAATGAAGCTTAAGTTTATTGCAATGTCATTATATGCCTTAGTCGCCCATTTTAAGCTTTATTTGCAATGGTCTTATGACATATTGAAATCATTCTGAGCAGATCCATACATCATGATGTCTGTACTTGCTACTTGCTGAAATTTGAAAATAAAAATATTGAAGTAATGTTTTGATTTAATTCTTTTTTCATTGCCATTGTGTATCCTAGGTGTCACCTTCCTTGGCATTTTTATAAGTTTTAGAGCAAGAACCGAATTTTAGTGATCATCCGTACCATTTTGGCAGTCCGTACTGGGCAGAGTGATATGATTGAAAGTTTTGGATCTTTGTCTGGTGTTTGTTTTAGAAGTTTGCAGAGTTATCAGCAAGTCTAATCGCCTCCATCTGTAAACCTCTTGAAGAAGTTAATGCACAAATGAATTTATAGCTGGATGTCGTACCTGCCTGAGCCGTACGGCCATTGAAGGGTCTGTTTTATCTTTGAGATCTCAGTTATAATCTTATATGCCTATTGGAAGGTCTAATCCATAAGTTTGATATTAAAGCAAACATCCATCATAATTTATCCTGGTTTGAGGAGTTTCCTATTTCTTATGCATGATGTACCTTGCTGCTAGGTGCCGTACATTCAAGAGGCTGAATGTTTAAATGATTGATTTATAAACTTTGGTGGTCTGTCTCTGTGATCAGCAGTAGTAATCTATTTGGATGTGATTCCTTAAGTTCTTGTTGCAAGCATTTGTGAGATAGATGTATCTCTGAGAACTATGTTCATTCTAATCAGTACTGTGAAAGGCAGCATATCAATCTCAGTGTTCTAATGCAGTAACAGTCTGGTATCTTTATGATAGTCTTTCAATCAGCTGTGGTGTTGACTGTGTTCATAGTGAAGGCAGACGGTAATTGAATGTTGGTTTGGTGTGCTTTATATGTAAGATTGTTATGCTACAGGCTGCCATACAACTCAGAAAAGAACAGTCCTGTATCTCAGTCTTGAATCAGCAGGGGTTCAAGATGCTTCATCTGATATGGACAGAGTAATCACCTCAAGTTAGGAGAATTTAACAATTTGTGCAGGGTGTTACTCATGTTGTTTAATCTTTTATTGGCTGATTTGATGATCACCTGAGATCATTCTAATATTCATGCCCTTTAATGCATCATTGTAATTGCTTCTTATTTGCAAGTCTCACTAAATAACCCTGGATGGTTATACTGCCAGTGTGGGCAAATTGGTTTCTCTTTCTTTACATTTCTACCCACTGGACAAGTGGCAAATTCCCACTGAATAAGTGGATGGCTTTGTAATCTTTCCATGTCTATGCCATACCCACTGATAAAGTGGTGAATCCCCACGATATGTGGATGCCCGCCGCAGCGGAAGAAGTGTATTTCATTCTTGCATACTTGTTAGTGTAAGCCAAATCACTGTATGCTTTCACCTTGCCCATCCGGGGATCGAGGTGATCAGAAGGTGTGAGGCCTTTAGTTGGTTTATGCTTTGATACTAACCTTGCCATATCATTGTATAATTTTTTGAAAAAAAATTGGGGTAGCATCTTACAAGCACTCAGATGATGCTCTCCCTCTGTAGCAGAAGACTCGCTTAGACTTGAGTGACAGATATCAAGATTCCAGATGCAATATTCTTTATGTTTTGATGTAAAATTATTCTCATTGCCAAGTGCAATTTATGTATTGTAAATGTAAAGTGAAATATTTCTCACTATGATTTATCTTTGAATATATTGAATTTCAAGGTTGAAAAATATTCAGAAAAGATATGTAATTATTTCCTTGTAATTATGCAAATGATAAAAAAAAATTTATGTTTACCATGTTCATTTACTTTATGGTAAAATGTTTTGTAAATCTAAGTAATATGAGAAGGCATGTTACATAAATTCAAAGAGTATCAGATATTCCTTTGCTGGTTATAGTGAACAATCTAAGGCATACAGGGTTATTGATATTTCTACTAACAAAATCATTATTAGTCATGATGTTGATGTAAAAGGGACAAAGCCATATTTTTCCTATATTCAACAAGAGGTCAATGAAGTTCCTAAATCTACTATTATGGTACCTTTAAAAGATGAACCTCCTATCAAAGACATAGGACTGAAAGTGTTCCCACTCAAGCTCAGGCTCCTATAGAAGAATTGCCTTAACAACATGTGTCTGAGGCACATAAGAGACCTAAGTGGTATTATTCCACTTTGCATGGTGTATATTAGGATGAACTTCCTCAATCAGATCAACAACCAGGAAGAAAAGAAAAAACAATTGTTGGTTCAGCTGCTAAGCATGTTCATTTTGCTCTATCTTCTAATCTCTTTCAAGTTTTTGAACCACAAAAAAATATATGAGGCAAAAGGGAAACCAAAATGGGAAACTACTATGGAGGTTGAGTATGATGCATTGATGAAGAATAATACTTGGGAGTTGGTCGAATTGCCTCTAGCTAAAAACCCTGTCAAATGCAAATGGTAGGGTAAAATCCAAAGCTGATGGTTCCTTGGACAAGTAAGGCACGTCTAGTTGCTAAGGGATATTCGCAACAGGAGGGGATAGACTATGAACAAAGTTTTGCTCCTACTACTAAGATGGTCACATTTTGAATGCTTCTCTCTATAGCTACTCAATTTGGCAAGAAGGTGTATCTAATGGATGTCCAAAGTGCCTCCCTAAATGGAGACTTGCATGAGGAGGTTTACATGATGCAATTGTTGACCTATTTTAGCCCTCCAAACTTAAAATAGTCTCCTTGAAAAATCCGGCACTTCTTCCATCAAATATATCCGATCTGAGATACCCTAAATGGAAGAAATTTTCCTTGTGAAAATCCTAAAAAAAATCCTAAAAATTCCTAAATCAAGTTTGCAGGAGTAAATGTTAAAAACTTCCGCTAAATCCAGTTGGAATCATGCCCAAGTAAGAAGCGCACAATTCAAATTTGGTGAAGATCTGATAAATTTTGGCTAAGTTATGCTCATCGCTCCAACCAAGCATCCGGACACATCTAGTTACGCTTCAACATCCAGTTGCACTTCTTTGTAGTTCTATCGGGTTGTCTTCGATTTCCAAATCCAGTTGTGTTTCTTTGTATTTCCAACCGGATGTGGAACACGAGATGAACCAAATGTCCATTGTGCAATATTGGGTTCGGGTTAGTGTTCCAAATCCGATTGCATATCTAGGTGACTTTTCAATATTCGGTTGACTTTTGACTTTCCAACTGGGTATCTTCCAAGCAGATTTTCCAACCGGATATTTCTCAAGCACATCTTCCAACAGGACATCTTCTTAATGGTCAAAAGGAAAAAGGGCCTCAACAAGTGAACATTCAACCCAATGTTTCCCAACATCCGGTTTAACAAGAGAATGCGCTTGGCACGAAGTATGCATATAGAAGATCAACATCAAGTTGATCAACATGAAGAGGACCCACATCAGGATCAAGATAATGATCAAGGTGAAGTGACACATCTGGATGCTCAACTCAAAAAGAACATCAAGAAGCGGATGTGGATCAAGATAAAAGCAGAATACAGAACAACATCCAAATGACCCGATTGCATCTGAACCAGACATCTCATATCCAGTTGAACAAAACTTGACCGGATATATCTTGTTAGCTTGCAAAACTGTCCTGTTGACTTCCAGAAGCGACAGTCAATTATCTACTGTCATTTTCATCCGATAAAAGGGAAATCGGTTAGAGAGCGCAATCAAATGTCAAAAGAGGCTCCAAAGCAAAAAATAAAAATAAAACACTTTTTAAGTGTTGTAAAAGCTTCATCAAGGGACATATCTTTTATATCCCTATCCTGAAATGCATTTCTATCGCATGAAGACTTATGTTCGACGCAATCACCATTACTACATGATTGAATGATTTATAAGTAGCTAGAACAGTGTCTGATTTTAATGCGTCAGTACCAGAGGTGGATGAGGAAGATGAAACAGTGTATGCGGGTACCCTAGACAAATAGACTTCCCGGGGACGCATTTGACCGAAGGCCTTTCTGCATTAAAACCTTGTACCAGAGGAATGGGTGACCTTCTAGACCGCAATTTTCTAACACGCTAAGGATATGGGCGGCCTTCCAAATCGTGTAGACCCCCTAACAGGGCCATGGGCCAAATTCATTATAGTATGGGCAGTTTGCAAAACGTGTTGACTAGTTTTCTCATGCCCAGAGTTGCATAGTGAAAATGAAAAAGCTATATAAGCATTTGAATGATGTATTTTTAAGGGTTAGCTACTTCGTGGGTCATTTTTCACAAGCAGAGGATTCACTTGTAGGTTAAGACCTTGTGGTATTTTCCAGAATTGGACCGATTTGATGGACTGTGCTTTCTTCCGAGCCTCTCATGTCTCTGCGAGTAGTTCAAATATGAATGGAATCTATCATTTTGTGTCCATTTCACGCTTGTAATGAGTCTTTTCTCTCTTTGTAATGGCTATTTAGCCTCCATGATCAATATAAACTGATATTTTGCCTCTCTGCATTTTTTCTCTGTGTTTATTTGATTTCTATAAATTTATGCTGTGGATGAATGATCCCTCCTATATTTACAGTCCTCTATTTGAACCTTTGTTGGATTGCGTAAGTCTGTGTGAGTCTTTTCAGCATTTGAGACCATTGTGTGCTAGTTCAGGGTCAGTTAAACACTCTAAATCTGGTGTATCGCCTCCCTTTCATTTCAATTCTCCTTCTTCCCCTTTCCCTTGGTGATCAATAGCATTAGGTTTAGTTATTTTCTCTAGACCTTAAGTCCGGAAAGAGGAACCAGCCTTCTCTGGAAGTCTAATCTCGGTTGCAAGGTCCCACACCTTGAGATCATTCCAATGTTTCACTGAATTTGTTGGAACTACCAAAAGCTTCAACAACAGGGTGCAAATTCAAGTGACAACAACAACCTAAGGGTTTTAAGGTTCCTAATCATGAATATCCAGTTTGTAGATTGATTAAGTCCTTGTACGGACTTAAGCAAGCTCCTCAATACTAGTATCTCAAAATTGATAATCTAAAAGATTCTAGATTAAGGAGTCTTTTTTATCCAAATCTTTGTCAACAGTAATGGTAAGGATATGGTGATTGTTATTGTATTTGTTGATGATCTTGCCATCACAAGAAACACAGACACTGTAGTTCAAAGAGTAAAATCAGAATTGTGTGCGGAATTGTGTGCGGCTTTTGACGTATTTGATCTAGGCCTTCTACATTATTGCCTAGGAGTTGAGTTTTGGCAATCTAATCATTGCATCTTCATGGTTCAAATCAAATATGCTACAAATCTTTTGGAGTGTTTTGGGATCATAAATTGTAATTCATCTTCTACACCTATGGAGGTCAAGTTGAAGTTGTTAGCATCTGATGATTCATCTTCGGTTGATGAATCACTCCAAATAATTGGTGGGCAACTTGATATATATTACATCCACTAGACCGAATCTTTGCTTTGCTATTAGCTATCTCTCTTGGTTTTTGTCAAAACCGAAGCTTGCTCATTAGTTAGTTGCCAAGCAAGTTTTGCAATATGTCAAAGGTACTCTTGACTTTGGCATACTTTATTAGAGGATAGCAATTTTTGGGCTAAGTGGATATACAAACTCTGATTGTGTAGGATTAGTTGATACACGGTGGTCTACTACTAGAGACATCTTCTCTTTGGCTTCACAAGTGGTTTCATAGCAAAGTAAGCTTCAACAAACCATAACTCTATCTTCCACTAAAGTTGAATACAAAATAGTTGAGAGTGCTAATTGTGAAGCAGTTTGGTTATGAAGGATTTTGATAGATTCTCAACTTCCTTAATATACTTCTACTCCATTTTTTTATGATAATCAAGGAGTATTGAAGTTGGTGAAGAATCCAATGTATCATGCCCAAACCAAACACATCGAGATTCATCATCACTATATTCAACAATTGAAGACATTTCTCTTCATTTCTACACTTCTCAGGAGCAACTTGTTGATTCAATGACTAAACCTCTTGGTCTTATTTATTACTTCAAATTTAGGGACAAGCTTAGTGTTGTTTCTAGTTTAGTCATTAAGGGGGAGGTATTAGATTATTAGTTTAATATTATATTAAAGTGTATGTGTACTGTTGTCTATAATAAGTAGTTATAGTTAGTTTGTAGCAACTTCCATCTATTTTTAGACTATCGTTTATTTTTAGTATATAACTACTTTCTATTTTTAGCATATGATCAATAATATAATGCAATGCTCCCAGCCTGAGTAAGCATGCTATTTCCTGTCAATCTCATTCTTTGGTTTTTACCAACAAATCTAGTGGTTAGACATCTCCTTTTCAACAACTACAACAAAACTTGATGCTATGGATCAAGCAATGATGACTAAAGGAGGCTATGTAGCTATGAGCCCATGTTTAAAGGCTTCTAATTTATAGCCTTTTTCTATTGTTTTAGTTTGATCTCCTGTTGTTTATCATTTTGTGAACGTTTTGTTATTTAATTCACATTTTGCTCTTTCTTTCATAGTTTTCTCAAAGAAAATGAAAAACGATTTGCAAAACATAAATTGAAGATCAAATTTTGAAATGTAAAAAGATGAAAACAACTACACGCCTAGTATAGATTTGGGCCTGCAAATCTGGCTGGAAAAAAATAGGTCATAAATGATGGCTCTCTGTTAAATAGGTATCAAATGAAAATACGATACATAGCTTAGGCCTTTAATTTAAAGTCGAGTGAGAAGAAAATCATGACATAAGTGGCATAGTCCTTTACTAATCTAAACATAATATTTTTCCTACTAAACCAATACATAGACCAAGATCCCAAGGACAAAATAAAACATAACACGCTCCTAATACTATGTTGTGTTTAAAGACAAAGGCTTTTGAGATGGTTTGTTGGTACCCAAATTTGCTACCCCTAAAAAACTGTGTTTAATCATATCCGTAGCCAAATGTGAGGTCCTTTTTGTCACATCAATGTCAACTAGGTTATCTTTCCTGTCAAAATGGTTAAGTCCTTAGGTGTTGGTCTCCCTTGGTCTACTAAGGATGTATGCAAGTTGCTCCTCATGAGGATTATCAAGCCATGAACCCTAAAGGAGGCTCCAACACAAGCAGAGGAAAGAAAGGGTGAAGTTCAAAGAAAGACTATGATGGCAGATACCAGGCACAAGCAAAAGGATTGAGGCTAAGGCGAATCTTCTCTGACACATTCAGATAGAATCATATATGAGGATCGCCTTCCAATCATAAAGTTGTCACTTCGAAGGGCCCAATATTCAAGATAGCTAATTTCAATGTATACCAGAGATCAAACTTTCTACTTTTAGAAAAAGTTGCTTCTTGCTTTTTGCTTTTTTGTTGTGACTTAGATTAAGGAGATAAACACAAAAATCAAAACTTTCTACTTTTAGAATTTTTTTTTTTTTTTTGCTTTTTTGGCAAAAAGCAATGGATGGTAGAGGCAGAAGGCTATCAAAGCAGTTTCAACCTGTCACGTGAAAATAGAATTCAAAAAGATGAAGGGCAATGAGAAATGGAAATTTTATTAAAGTTGGTGTTCAAAAATGAAAAATGGAATAAATTTAAATGAAATGCAAATGTGAGTTTTAATCATTTGAAAATTGTCGTTGATGTCGAAAACCTCCTCAAGTTTCACTTTTTGGCATCAAGTGGAGAAAGTTCCACTAAAGCGCTAGCTTTACCAATTTTCATTTATTGGCATTATTTTCATAAAAGTTCCACTTGGTGTCAAGTGGAGAAAGTCCCACCTATCACCAACTTTGACAATTTTCATAAATTAGCATTAATGAACCAAAACTTCTACCAAAAAACAAATGGACGCCTAAGCTTCATCAGGCACCAAAATAGCATGTTTTTCTTGGCAAACCGAAGTGGGAAACAAAGCAAAAATAGCACCCAAGTTTGTATATGGGCCCAAGTGAAAGATGGACATCAAATAAAGCGAAATAAAGGAGAAAAAGCAATGAATCTACGCCCTCCATTCAAAGTGACGCCCAAGATGAAGCATATCAATATTTTGTTATTTTTCTAGGAGATGAGAATCAATTAAAGCAAATTAAAGACAATATTAGAAGATCAAAGCCCTTGATTGAGATAGATGCCCAAGATGAGAAGCATAAATGGCAAGAAAGTAATATTCTATATCGTTTTTACAAAATGAGGATAGAATTGCTTTTAAAGCAATTATTTTATAATTTTTGAAGCTTCAAGAAGCTGTACTTGAAAAACTAGAAATATGTACCATTTACGCATACATTGTAATGAGAGTTGATGCTAGACTTATGCTGCAAAAATTGTCATTCAAGTTATAAGTCAGATTAAATTGTTTAAAGTGTTCTCGTGTAAAGAATGCAAAGTTGAAGCTCACTTATGCTGCCAAGATTTCCATTCAAGTCCAATCCCAAGGTTGTAATCATTCAAGAAGAATCCAACTAATAAGAAGATCTATGTTAACTTTGTGTGACATCGGTGTTCAAATCCATGAAGCAACTCTGAATGTTTTGTGATAATTAATTTTCTTCATCCATTTTACTTTTAGGCATTGTTATTTCCATGTGTTATGTTTTCTTCAAGATCAAATTAATCGTTGATACAACTCCAAAGATCTTTGTTTTTATCTTTGGATAGTATTTTTGTTCAAATGTTTTATTTATCATAAATTGAGAAAATTCATTGGTGAGATAGGAGTTCTTCAAAGTCTTATGCTCTCACTCTTCGATCAAAACAAATAGGTCAAGTTTGGTTATTTATTTCCTTATGCAAAACCCCAACAAACAGATTCTACAATGTTCATATTGGTAGGCTTGTTTTTGTTTTAGATTTTAGAGTATATTAAATCAGGGAGCTTTCCTTGCAAATTTGAAGAAAGGATTTCCTCGTTCACTATTATATTTTGTGTTGTCACAAAAGTGAAATTAAAACACCAACATGGTTTTGATTTTCAACATGGTTAACTAAAAACACGCATACTTGTCTCCCATATCAAAAACTCATCCCCATCTTGGAGACATATGGGGATGAGTTTATACATAAGGAAACTTTACATAAACTTTATTTACATCTCTATACATATCCAAGAGCATCCCTTGAAATCGAGAAACTTCCTATAGATGCTTCTAAAAAATATCATAGAAATTGCACTGGTTTTTCCTTTAGTATTTATATCTGTTCGCCAAGAGCTAAAAGAACTAAAGAAACACACTAGTAGAATTGTGATTTCCTATTTTATGCATGAAAATTTATTAGTCATTTTGTAGCAGGAAACTTTCTTATCAAAGCCTAAAGATGTAATAATACGAAAATAAACAATAATAAGTCTCAAGACACCTATGTACACAGAAGTTTTATCACCTGATTTAAAATATAGCCACTTCTAAGTACCCCCTTACCACATTTTTAAAATAATGTCACTCCCATTCTGATCCTCCTCTGTCATTTCCAAGTGATTATGGTTTAAAATTTAATTGTTTATGTCATGATGATGGTTATCAAATATCAATATAATTAATCTTTGTCTGTTTACATCTGTTTTTGCACTCTAATATGTTAGTTTTTTATTTTTATGCATTTGACATTCTTTGAAGTTACATAGCCATTGTATAATTATTTTTACTAAACTTAAATTATATATCTAAATATTTTTTAATTTCTACCATCTTCAAGTACCTATCTCCAATTTTTTTGAAAATTGGTATAATAGTACCCATCCCCATCTCCCATACCAGTTCCAGTCCCTGCCTCCTATTAAATATGATTTTCATACTGACATTTGCATAACACCAATATCTT
Source organism: Cunninghamia lanceolata (assembly GCA_027924645.1). Taxonomy (NCBI): domain Eukaryota; kingdom Viridiplantae; phylum Streptophyta; class Pinopsida; order Cupressales; family Cupressaceae; genus Cunninghamia; species Cunninghamia lanceolata. Next base: position 751,210 of record BSBN01001541.1, on the reverse strand, counting down.
GAGCACCTATTTTATAAACTTACAATCTTAATTTAAAAAAGAAGAACAATTTACAAACCCATTAATCTTCAACCTAATATAAACACCTATCTAACTATGTATACACACACATGCATGCATGCATACAGTGAGACTCTTAAAATATTGAGCTTCGTTTTCAATTTTTGTCATCTTCACTTTTCTTTTAAGTCTAAATTCAAGGTTATTTAACTTGTCTATCAAGACCGTATTCTGTCTTTCAAGGCAATCCATATATTTAGTTTAACACTTGTCACCAATGTTTCTTTGATTTATTTTACTCGTTTACAAATAGATGGACTCCAATATATATCACTTTTTCATTTAACCAAAACACCTTTGACTGGTTAATTTATACTTTAAATATTTATCACAACTATTTAATTAGGCCCGCTTCAAGGATTCTTTCAATGCCTTTTTTTTTTAAATTCTAACTTGGCCTAAGTTTAAAAATCTTATTGTACCCTGTTCAAGGGATAAGGGAGAAAAAGAATGCAAGAAGAATAGGAGGAATTATGCAGCAAAGCATGCTTGAGGCAAACGATGGGTGCCTCCTAAACAAACCTATGTTAAACTAAATTTTGATAGGGCCTCCCAAGGGAATCCAGGATTAGCAGGGGCAAGTTTTATTCTTCATGATTCTCAAGGAGGTTTGGTTTATGGGAGCTTGTTCTTCTTAGGTATAACGACAAATAATGAAGCAGAATGGGAAGTGTTGCTTGCAGGTCTAGGGGCAGCGCTTTCTCAAAACCAGAAAAAATTGATAGTTGAAAATGATTCAATGGTGGTAATAAACGCTATCAATAAAGGGAGCAGTCCAAATTGGATGCTAAATAGATATGTAGAAAAAGTCTCTAGGTTAACAAGAAATTTGATTCTATCATCTTTCATTGCAAACAACATTTAAAGTCCAAAGCAGATTATCTTACTAATGAGGGATTTCTCAAGAGCCTATAACTACCATCTATAGTTAGTTCCAAAGTTCATGGACTGATCTAGATAGGCACCTAAGCTTTCAGCCTCCATGAAATGCAGACTAAGCTCACGTTGGCAGGCCGATGTAAGGCCAAATCATTGTTTAAGTACCTAATTTGAGGGCTTCATATACCATTTCCTAGTGAAGCACCCACATTATATGTGAGGCATATGTGAAGTCTAAATAAGGAGTATTTTCCAATTGTGGTGCAGAGGATGGGGATTGGCAAGAATGTAGGCACTAAATCTTTTGGCAATGGTATGGTGGAGAATGATATTAATTGTGTTAATAGCTCAAGCATGCCAAGGAATTGATATCAAGAGGCATCAAAGGCTTTAAAGTTAGAGCATGTTTAGTGAGGGTGTTTGGTGGGTATTCGCTTGGTTGTGGTTTGGTGTAGGATGACAAGCAAGCGAAGTTTAGAAAAGGGAAAGGAACTGAAGGCATGCAGTATTGTCTCTGATAGGAAACTAAAAATTATCTTTTTCTGTGAGTCTGAAGCAACATTAGGTTTTATCAAAGATGTGCTTGACAGAAAACGGTTGGAAGCATGCCATAGGCCTAAGGCAGCAATATGAGGTGACTTCATTTCTAATCTAGCATTTTATATTGCCGACACAGAAGTAAGGTGTAATGTCCCCCATTTTCGGGCTCCCTTGCAGTGTAGTTGGCACTAACCTTGTGGAAGTGAGTCAACATTATCAGAGAAGTTACTTGCTGATTCCAATGAGCTCAGGTGGTCTCGAGGACTCATGTGACACTTTCTGGGGTGATTTCCGGCTTCTGGTGTGCTCTCCAAGAATCTTGGAGAGGGCATCTATATATAGTAAGTTGCCCGATTGGCTTTGTTTATCATTATCCTTCATTGGGATCACTCCAGTGCAGTCAGTTTTCAATTTCGATGCATTCCGGCAATTTCCGCCAAAATGGGTGTATTAATGGCTTTATTTTAGTTAATTTACTAAGGTCACTAAATATTATTTTAAATATTTTAAAAGCACCTTAGTCTTATAGCTCATCAGAACCGAGATGAAATTTTAAATCACGGATGCATAAATCAAGGACCTTGTGTGTCAAATTATCATTATTTTAATTAAAAGGTCTTTTTTGGAGCTAAAATGGAGTTTTAATTAAAAAGTGAATTTTAAAATATAAGCTTCTGGAGAGTTCGGCGGAAAAAATATAAAAAGGCATTTGAGGGGCTCATTTGGATTATGCAGTTTGTTATATTGCTCTGATTGAAACCCTTGTGGTTTTGGAGATCCAACTTGGTTCATCTCAGCCTTCTTGAGGACGAAAACCCTCTTGGAGATGATCAACTCTGGTGGTGAAAGACCCTCTCAAGTTGATTGCTGGTAAACTTATTCAGAGTTTACGCTTTGCACTTCATTGCAGGTTTGGCATTGTTTGGAGTTTCAAATGACGTATTTATTTGCAGGCCAGTTTGGAGGATTTCATTTTCCAATTTGTGGATTTGTGCCAAATACAAATTGGAGGGTTGATGCGATATTGGCAAAGCAGATTATAGTGGAAATTTAAAGGAAATGCTACATTGATCGCTACAGTAATTGCTATAGTGGTCACTACAGTGGACACTACAGTAACTGCTATAGTGAACGCTACAGTTTTGCTACAGTACTTGCCAAGGATTTGTGAACAATACAAGCAGTAGTTTGAAGGTATAAAGGAAGTCATTGCATGTCAAAGATTGATTGCTGTCCAAAGGAATGAGAAATCAGTCATGGAATCACTCAAACCCTAGGCGCTGTTATGTGAAGAGTTCGCTGATATATCAGACTTAATAATTGTTTATCAACAGTCCCTTTATTTGTAATTGAAGCCTTCATTCATTGTTATATCAAAGGAGAATAAATCGGGTACGTTGCATTGGAATGAAATGATTCAAATCTTTAATTTGAATGAAATTATCTTGCTGTTCTGAGTTATATCAGACTTTCACTGTGTTATAACAGTCCTATATTTGGCATTGAAATTATTAGCAAAGTGTTTGTTTATTGTTGCAAAGTGTTTGGTCCTTGATACTATCATTTGGTATATGCATTTTATGTTGAAACTCAATCATAACAAACATCAAACAACAAACAAACTCAGAAATCAGTCAACAGACAGTTTGCATGCCAACTGTTTGACGAAATGTCAAACTATGGAAACTGAAATTTAAGGGCAGAACAAGGGTGGGTCATTACATAAGGCTCTAGCTTCTGAAATTGTTTCTCCTTGATCAATTTGGGGAGATGGCATTGGCAAAGGTAGAAGATGTTACAAGGATGGCAAAGCATAAGAATGCTATATTTGAAGAAGGTGTGACCTCTGCTTCCTCACCAATGCCCAAAAATGATAGACAAGAGGAGATGGAGGAGCTCCATGGAGAAGCGAGGATGCTTCTTGCCTACTGTAATGATGTGGGCAAGGTTTTAGCAGGGCTGTATGTGTCTCACTCTCATGGTAAATTTGAGGTGGGCAACGGTTTCATGATTCCAGTATTTTGTGGCAGCTCTGTGCACAGAGCCCATCACCGTCGAGAAATTTGACATGGAGTCTTCTTCCCCTCATTGGTAAGGTCTCTACAGGGGAGAATAGATCCCAGGGCGGCAAATTAGGTTGAGGAGGTGATAGGAAGCAGCCAGCCATGAGCATTGAGGAATCGTCTAAGGGTGGCTCTGTTGAGGGTTTATGCTTGGGTGTTATGCAGGCTGGGTTCAGCTGTTTTGTTGTGTTAGTTATTGTTGTGCAACAACAAGTTGGCTGAATTTTGGGTTTTGTTAGTGCTGTGCTTATAGGTTTTCCTGGTTTTGTCTAGTGCTGGCCCATAGTACCATTTTGTAAGCTAAGTCTCTTTCTGATATTGTATGGCGGTATTGAAGATGTTCAAAATTATGCTTATTAAGGGCAGGTGTCTCAGTACAACCCCCACTAAATTATCCATAGAAATAAAATCTGAAGAAGTCACTTACTTTAGCTTATTTATATATAACAATTCTTCAAACGAAACACTTCTCAAACTTTTTTGGGGACTTAAAAAGGCTTTTTAACATAATCACTTAGACTTTGTTGGGCAGAAATTACTTGTACTTTATATAATGTCAGAAAACCTAATAAGAATTGTTAACTTAATTACTTGGTCTTTTATCTAATGTCAGAAAACTTAAGACAAAATGCTTGGAGCCGACCCCTTGCATAGAATTACAGAAGGCAATGTACTAAGAGATTTTGGAGTAAGTATGTCCAAGACTTCCAAATTTCAGATTTTAGTTCTATGCATTGGCATGATTGCAAGAACTTTTGTTTTGTTGGTGAAGAAGTATGAAGCATTATTGATTATAATATCCCAGCAGGGATTAAGAGGCAAAGAAGTAGAGTGATTAGACTTCAAAAATTAGTTTGGAAAGAAGAAACTAACTCAATAGAGAGCGGATTCCTAGTTATTTCTTTGCAAACATGTTCAGTTTCTCTTTTCCAATATAGGATGATGAAGGGGAATCCTCCGTGGGATGAGTTGTTCACAAGATGATAAGCATAAAGTTTGGTCTTCATAAGCTCTCCAGCGTCTGATCACCTTGAAATGATGGCTCACTAATAAAATTTATTTTGAATCATCCTCTGTTTGGGGTGAGCATTCTTTAGGCCTAGCTGAGTATAATACCTACCTAAATTTTGGGTCTTGAGAACCTTAACCTCCAGTGATTTTAGAAATATATGTATAGAAAAAGAATCCACTATTTTTTTTATTTTACAAACATTAATTCTTTCTGAAGCATGCATGCACTCAGATACATTACACTTATAAAACATTCGTGCTGCTTATAAAGATCTTACCAATTGCCTGAGAAAAGCGAGCTCGCTCATCTGGTTGCAAATACGAGCAAGCAAGGCCAAGGCGAATAAGAAGGCATGGTCTTAGTTGGATGTCATAACCATGCCAAAATACCAAGTCTGACCAGCTATCTAACTCATGTGGTGAGAGAAAATAGTATGTTTCCCGCCACTGTATGGTTTTCTTAACTAATGACATTAACAGAGAAAAGTCGCCACTTGCTGCAATATAGAACCTTTCTAGTTCATCGTCCTTTATCCTGTCAATGTAAGAATGAGATTGCCATTAAAAGACACTGTTATATTAAGATGAATTAATGTATTAACACTTTGATATAGGAAAATGAATTATAATCATAGAGGCAAAAGTGTACAAAATATAATAGATCCCCTTTCAACATGCATGAGAAATAAATATAGGAAAAAACCATCTCTTATGTAAACTTACAAAATGGTATTTAACTGCACTGATATATATATATAAGGTTTTCTGCACGGTATAGAACTTTAAAAGTAAAAAACTACAACTTCTATGATCCAAACCCCTATTTAAAAAAATATATAATTCTACTCATGTTTCAAAATAAGTTCCTGATTCTAATTCGGCGCCTATAAATTTGGGAAAAGTTTGAAATACAAAATGTTTCAATAAAATTTTCATTAAGTTCAAAAAAAAAATCTGCAAGTTTTATTATAACATCATAATTCTTACAAATACAAATAAAAACAAATTAATAACTCAAAATACCTTATTTTGTCAAAATATTATTTGCAGCTAGTTAGTAATACTCAGTGATGTATTAATGATAATCCAATAAAATTATGAAAATAACAAGTATGTCATAAAATCCCAATAAAATTTTATTAGTTATTTTAATTTTTATATACATTCTATTAACAAAGTATAATTTTTTTAATTTGAGAGGTTTTTTCACAGTGTATTGTTTTGCAGCATTCATATAGATTAACTTTACAGGGTTGGCTTTAAGTTGGTAAAAATTCTTATACATAGTTTATATTTAAACTTAAATTCAAAAAGCATAAAACATAACAAAAGTAAAATAGATATAAAAGAATAATTGTAGTAACAAATAAAACAAGCTTTTTCTTTAAATAAAATACTTAAATTAAACTTTAAGTAATCTAAAGAAAACTGAAATACATAGACAGTATCCTAGCTTTAAACGATGACATTGTATCTAAATATTTTACTCTAACCTGTTCAGCTCTCCCTAAACTATTCAACTCTCCTCATAATAGTCACTTATCAGCAAACCACTCAACCACTAAAATTGGACCTCAACTCTGCAAAACTGGTTCAAGCCACCAGGCATATGCAAACTCTAAAACAGGCTTCTACAAATTGTTGGCAATGGAGGAAAATGATGGAATGATTTGTGTGCAAGTGAGGAAGAAGATAACACCCCAGGAATTGATTATTTATTTATTTACATATTTTAGTTTTTCATTACTTTTATAATTTTATTTTGAACTGAAGACCAAATTCAGCAAACTTGACGAATTTTATCATCCATCACTCAAATTTGAACCTGAGCTATATTGCTCAGTGAATGCTGCAACGTGTCTGCCTACAGCATATAAAACAGTAGTAAAAAAGAGAATTTTTTATTCCACATTTTTTGAGCATTTATACTTATGAACCAAGAAAGCATCAATCATACATGACAAACAAACAAAAAATACAATTATCCAAACTGTCTGAAAAGCATGCATGAAGTAGCTAATATTTGGAAAGTCATTATTAAAAAGGTGTCACGTGCCTATTGATCTTATCTCTCAAACATTCTCTTAAAATAATGATAGACAACATTTTAAGCAAGCTAGCAATGTTTATACTTGTTCATTGATACTGGTTCCCTCTAGATAATTTATGTTCTTTCTATTGAAATTGCCTGGAACATGGAATGTTGAAAACTAAACCATGGTTGTATAAAGAAGATAATACCAAAATATATTATGATTTCATCAGGATAGATTTTACATTCATATGCATTGGCTTTTATAAAATCCTCTTTCTATTAACTACCCTAAGCAACCTTCATACGGGAAAGTAAATCCCAAATACCAAATCTAACATTAATTACTAAACACTTATTTAATTAACATTACTAATGCATTCATTTATTTTCCAACCTAGACCATATATACCATAGATGTAATATAATCTCCAACATTCCAAACTCATGAAGTTAGATACCGCATGCATAAGAACTTTACATCTAAACAATCTTATAATACATTTTAAATATTTTTTGTGCACTATAAAAATGTTGAAAAAATGATATACAAGACTCTTGATTATTTATCCTTTAAACCTTGATCTTAACAAAGTATAGGGTGTTAGATATTATGATATTCTTCTAGTTGACTTTAATGCTCGCACCGAGACTTGCCAAACACCCATACATGATCTTGTTGAGGATGAGATTTGTCTTCAAGAATTAGATAAAAATGAGCTTGGCTTGCAAGGGATTTTGATTGATGATAATATCCCTATCTCAGCTTATGGGTGATACCTTCTCCAACTAGGAAAATCTCTAAGTCTCCACATTCTTAATGGACTCTCTTATTTCTTTGATTCTAAAAAATTTACTTGCTTCCTTCATGGCAGTGGTGCTAGAACTATTGGTTATGTTCTTACTAGCAGAGCTTTCATCTCTCATATTTAGGACCCCCCTTGTCTTGAATCTATCCACCCTTGCTGACCATGTTGTTTTAAGTTTTTTAACCTTCACTTCCCATGCTCCTCCCCTGCTCCTTTCCCTATCACCCCCACACACCCCCTTCAAGTCCTAAATACTTGCACCTCAATCTATTTTGATGATGAATACACCACTGACTATGCTTCGTAGCTTTCCCAGCTTATGTCCATCTTCTATTCCCTCCCACCTTCCACTATTGATGCCTTGTACGAAATTTTGTCTAATTTTTTTGGGAGGCAGACCTTGACTCCTTCCGGAACACGATCCATCATTCAATTCCACCCCAACTTCATGGTTTTTTGCCCTATAAATCGTGGGTTTCACGATGAGTGTAAAGCCATGCATGGAGACTCTGTTTTGTCCTTATCTGTGACCCTCCCTTCATTTCCACTACTCAGAGAGATTATCATCTCCTTCAATGCAAGAAATGGGAGTTTCTCATCTCAAGGCAACACAAGCTCCTTGTTGCCCTCCATCACTCTCCCACAATCTTGATGCAGGGGCATCACTCTCCATCCATAATTTTTGGTTTGAATTTCGTTTCAGTTTGGGTCAGTTTTGGGATTTCTATGTTGATTGTTGGTTTGAGTGCTAAGCTGTAGTTCTTGTCACTGTAGTGACAATAGGTTAATAATATGTTATAGTTACTCTTGGTCATGAGGTAAGATGTATGGATAATGATTAGACAGCTGAAGAAAGATAGTAGGCAAATAGTCAGGCATAAGGTGGAGTCGAGCCATTGAAAGAAGACAAGGAAAGAAGCAGTTACAGCTGTGTAGTGATAACTTGAAGTCCAAACGTCAAGAAGCACTTACAAGAATCAGATACAAAGGAGGAAGGCAGTTAGTAACAGTTGCAGAATGAATTCGATTGCAAACATCTTGTGGAGAGGATTGGGAAGAAAACAAGATGCCCAATGGCAGTTACAAAGCAGAAGGAAGACAGAGCGACAGTGGCAGAACCATTTTGGAAGGACGAAGAATCGCCATCACTTTTGGAAGGGTCGCGGCCATAAGAGACAGAAGAAATGCTGATAGTTTAGCAGGCCGAAATAGAAAAGAGAGACAGTCAATAAAGATTCTTCTATGCGAAGGGAAGGAGCAGGTAGGAGGAATCGAGACCAAGGTTGGTGGCCGGAAGAAAAAAGAAGCCCAGCAAACAAATTGGGCAGAGGACAGAATAGAAGGGCGAGAGGCCAAAGAAGGTAGAGAGGCCGATGCAGAAGGAAAGGCCGTAAATAAGAGAAAAATTCCGATACTAAAAGAAGAAGTTGAATAGAGAAGGTTGATTCATCAGGCCGATAAGGAAGATATGCAGAAAGAAGAAGAAGGCTAAACATTAAGGCCGTAGTCGGTTAGAGGCCGGAGGATGGTCGAGGGTAGGAGAGAGGAAAGGAAAAGGCCAATAGAGGGCATTGAATAGAAGACAAGGCAGGAAAAGAATAGGTTCTTAGTAGATTAGAAGAGGTCAATAGTTTTTAGGCCCATAAGATTGTAATGTCCGGTTGGGTAGTAGCATAGATTAAGGAGGAATCTGTTTCAGATCCGTGTCATATGTTTTCACTGTTAATAAAATATACTTATTCATATTTCCTGTCATTCTTGGCGTTGTTTGTGAAGATTGTAGAGAAGACTTGTTCATGAATCTAATATGTTCCTGTAGCTACCCTGATGTGTAGTGCCCTCATCCTTGGCTTGTGATAGCAGTGGTTCTGCATTGCTTTTTGTCAATCGGAGACAGTTGTTAGTCGTTCATTGCATTGATGCAGTTCCGAGACATTGGATTAGTATGTTATGGATTATGCTCACTTTGACCTTGATGACTATGTTTGATGGATTTAGACATGTGTTATGAGTCATGATTACTTCAATTATGGTATGTTGGACATGATTAGTGATGGATTAATATCTGCATGTTTTATTAGATTCGTTGATATCTGGTTTCAATGCTGTGGTTATAATCTTGTCCAAGAGCAGGGACGGTGTAACATTACTCGCTTCGAGTACCCTCTTACACCGCAACTCTCTGACTCTCCGTATGTAGACATATATGAACTTGATCGTATACAACCAATTGTTTGACGCAGGCTGCAGGTACCGAACCTCGACTCCACCTGATATAGCAGGTTCGAGCGGGTTCTTACACCAATGGGTATCAGTGATGGGAGATAACGCGAGGTCTATTCCATTAGGTCGGTCCCTGTCTTCTGTTGTCGTCTTGAGCCGTGGTCTTGCCTTGTTATGTTTGGTAACCTCGTGTTGTGGTGTATAGTCGATTTGGGTTATTTATGCTCGTGTGTGGTTGGAAAATACTTTAATGTGTTATTATTAATTAATGATGCTTCTTTTATGTTTATTGGGTAATATTTGTTTGGCTTAGAAATTTGGATCGATACCTTGGTTGGATTTTAAAATAGACTGGATATTATTGTCTGGTTATCCTAAGTGTAATTGTGTCATAAGTTGTGATTTTTGGATATTGATATTTAGCTAATTAAAGAATAATATTGGTTTTGTATTAATTGTTGTTGGTTGTCGGATATGATTCTGGATTTGGGAATCTTTATAAAAAGAAAGAATTTAATTTTTTTTTTGTTGGAGGAGTGGGTTTCTGAGTAACGGATGCATGTCCGTGACAATTTATGAGCTGAACCATTTTATATAGGGGGGGTTGAAAGATGAATACAGGGATTTTGGGGGGGGAAAGAAATCCAGGAGTTGGTTGCAGGAATACGGAAGAATTTGGAGGATTGGATCACAAATTACCAGGTATGTTGTGTGTTCTGTAGCAACTCAGGCAAAATAGTTTTAAACTTCTTAAGGAATCTTTGTTTATGGCAACTCTGCAAGTTTGGGCAAACAAATTCTTGATGATTTTGATGACTTGTGTTGTCCTGTTTATCTGTATCGCCTGTGTCGAGTTGTATCTGCTCTGGTCTTTTTTTGTTAAGTTCACGCCTTGTTACAGTTCCACTTGTGACAGCCAACATCTTGTTATCTTGCATATTTGAAACGACATTCTTCTAAGGCACCTTGTCAACGGTCCTCTATCCCTTGTTGCTTTCACAACCTACTTGTATGGTAATTTGAGTCGTCTTGCATCGTGATCTGATCCTGCTTGCATGGTGATTTGGGCACTTGCAAAGTCCATAGCTAATGATCTATTTTATAGGAGATGTGATGCATGCCAGTAGACCTAATGTTGTTGCCAATCTTGTTATGTTGTTAGAGAAAGAATTCTTGCCCTTATCATCATAACCATTATGTAAATTGCCTCGAAATCTAGGAAACTACCCCGTCGATTTTCCTCTTCCAGGATAATTTCCTTAACCTTGCATGGACCTTCTATGGCTTCAAATTTGATCAGTCTCCAGCAGTTAAATCAGGCATCATAGTTATGGTCTTCTATCCATCTGCAAATTTAATTCTTCTATCCTTCTTCAATCTCCACACCAATACCTTCTCTGCACATCAACCACTTCTGCAATAGACAAACATAGTCCGGCAGCTTAAAAAGAAAAAAAAAGGATTCAAATAAAAGTCAGCGACATTGTTATACTCCTAAGCTTTATCAGCATGCAAATTATTTAATCGTTATCCTATTCTTTTTTTTTGTGTGTGTGAGCATTTTAGTATTTGTCACACTCTAAAACGTTTCGCTTCACACTAAAAAGCTTGGTAATTTGATTGGTCGTTCCTATTGGCAGATTCCCTTAACCCCCGTGGGTGTAAGTGGAAACATATTACCCTGCAGCGCGAACCACTTCTCTTTGAGGCATTTTGTTAAGCAGTTCATGTGTTTTGTGATTGCATCTTCATTTGTTACATACTTGTTAAGCAGTTCATCTGAAGAGAATCGTCGTTCCTTGCCTTGTGTGGTTGTTCCGAAACCCTGTACCTAAGCTTTCATTTGGCACTGATCGGAACTGGTGCGGATGGAAATAGTGATCGATCCGTACACCTGTCAGACATTAAAACCATAGTTATTAGTTCTTGACTAATTTGCTAGCCTTACCTTCTTCCTTAGAACGATCTATGAGATCTTGTTAGTATTTAGTCTCTTCTCAGCATCGTACCTGACCGAGTTACCTGGGCGTTAGCCATTTCCTGGAATGACTTAATCTCCTTCTGGAATGAAGTTCCAGCCAGCGGCCACCATTATCCCAACTCGAGAAAGTCACCCTCTTGCGCGAATTCTTTAAATCTGTGTCCTTCGCCTGCTTTTAACCCTTCATTCTGGCAGCTTCCACTGAGGTGCTTTGCCTTCCTTTATGGAATTTAAAACTTTTTATGCAATCAACGGATGGCCATTTAGGCATGTTGCCGGTGAGGATAACATCTCTGATAAATGGATCTTGTGCAGTTTAATCTCTAAGCCTGGTGACCTTCCTTCCCAACGACCCTATTTTTCTTACTTTTCTTAAACTTGATCTGTGTAGTTCCTTCTACTCTGGTGTGAGGTCTCTGTAGATTCGCCCAATACACTAGTGGTTTGTTGGAGAGAAAGCTCAGTTAGAAAGAAAATTTCTGAGGAGGCAAATCTAGTGGGAGGCATTCTTTTTAGCGACTTTCCTTCCATGAATTATCATGCTATAAGAATTTAAGATATCGGTTACTTTTCTAACTTGTGTGTCATTTCAACTTTTCGGTCCATCAGATTTTAGTTTCATCTCTATAGTTGGAAGAAAGCATTTTCTTTTATTTGAATTATTAAGTCAGTGCTAGTACCAGTTAATCTTTTTTTTCTGTGGTAACATAAAGCATCTTGAGTTATTAACCTAACCAAGTTTATAGGATAATTAGAGCATTGTGTTATTTGGTTATGGTCTAGGTTAGTTGAAATGAGATTATCTTTCAATATTATAATTTGGAAGGATTGGTAGATCTATAGAGATGGTTATGCAAGTGAATTTGAAATATTTTTTTATAGTATATTATGATTGGGTTTTGGGTTTCGGTAGATCTCATGATAGGCATTAGTGATTTGATTTATATATCAACTTGTGTCAAGCGTCAACTCGATCTTATAGTTGATGGGTTACATAGTATTAGTTTTAAACTTATGTTGTCTGATTCACAGAATGGTAGTCCTTGAAAAAGTTAATAGGAGCATTTAGTTAGAGTGTTAAATTAATTGTAATTGTTTTATATTGAAAGTTTGTAGTAGGAGATTTGAATATTGGATAGATTTCGTTAAGTGTTCTGGATGTTTTGTGGAATACCATAATTATAATTATAAGAGTCATATTCTTTAAGCATTAAACCTATTTTTTTTAGTGGCATGGGTGATTCGTTAAAATTGTATCTTGGCAAATTGTAGGAAAATTTTATATTAGGAGAATTCCTCAATTTAGAATGGAAAATTATGAAACTTGTTTGAATTGCTTTCATTAGAAGTCAACATTAGATATAACATTATAATAGTACTTAGAGTAATAATAATAACTCATGATGTTAGTTTCACGAAATGAGTTATTATGTTGGTTCGAGCATTGCTTGATGAGAATATTGTAATTATATTGTTTTATTTGTACAGCGTAAGGTGATATCTTTATTATACCAATGATCTTAGAATGTTAGTTCTTGAAATGGTATTTGGTAAGTTACACTTAAGGACATTTATAAATGCGTAATTTTGTTTTATGAATTAGTAGTATAATCATTAAAAGTAATTTGTTCATTCTAGCCTAGGGAACTAGATTTCTAAAGTGAAGTCCACATAAATAGAATAGCATATGTTAAAACATTCCATTCGATAAAAGTAGAAGCCTTGTTAAGTTTGTCGGCTTATATCCTTCTTTAGAGTTATGTCAGGATTGTTTTCAAATTTGGTCTTGATGGTAATTTACTTGTTGGGAGTAATGGTGTATTTAGGGCAGTCATCTTCTTAATACATTAGTGTAGTGAATTTATAGAGAGATAGAAATGTTAGAGTGTTTTGTATTAATGTTTTTAGTTTCTTGATGTAATAATATGGTGATAGTCTAGTTTCGTTTACTTTGTAAGTGAGAAAACTTAACATACCGATTTAGATGCTTTTATTTAAATTAATCAAGAATTTGTGTTTCGAATTTATGTGAATACAATATAGTGGTCGTATTTGCGATCGGTAAATGTTTTTTGGGAAATGTATTGGTTTATAGTTGTGATTATAGGAAGTATATATGATAGGAAAATGTGCTTATAAATTCTCATAGCTGTTGCTTTGGACTTGCAAATTGGTAAGAGGCTAGCTTATAGGAAATCATAGATAGGTTTATCACGTTGAATGGAAATTTTAGTTGGTAAATGCTAGATGATCATATTTGTAATTATCTTAGCAAGATTATGCATATTTTTGTAGTAGTTGTCCCTGTCAGGGAATATCATCAGTAACCTTAATTGGGAACTTTCGATTAGCAAATTCATTATGATTGTTTTCTTATAGCTTGGTAGTTAATAAATTAACAGATAGAAGTTTATGCCTTACGTTGTTAAGAATTGATACTTACTAGAATATTTCCTTAACGTATGAGTATATTCCATCTCATTTTAATTTGGGGTTGCCCTCCTTATCATATCTTAATGTTGTATTAAATCCTTGTGTTCTTTTGGGAAAATGAATTAATATTGTTGGGCAAGTTCTTTTAGTAGTGGTTGGAAATTGTAAATTGTTAGATAAGTATGTTGTGTTTAAAGGATATTGTATGCTATTAAAATAATTGTGATCACTGAAAGTTTTATACTTATTGAAGTTGTTCTTGGTAGGAAGTCATATGTTGTGAAGCTTAGAAGGAAAATTCTTGTTGGCTCTTAGTCTATGTTTTGTTCGGATTATGGTTCACCGTCCTTGCCTTATTATTTCCAAGTGATGTAGAGTTTTGCTGTGTGGGTATTCTTGTGTAGAACTATTGTCGTGAATTGGGGGCAAGGGGTCAAGTTTGTGTTTCCAAGGCTTGGATGATTATGGCTTTAATTTGGTTAATGTTTTATTTTATGACCATGTATGGGGGTCCTGGTTGTTTATGCATGTAAGAATGATGCAAATGGTCTATTTCATATCTTAGTTTTAAGTCACATCTTGTGTCAAGTTGTTAAATCATCGTTTCCATTTTTGGGTGAAGGACTTTTATGTGGTATGGTATTTGTGTACCTAACTCCAGAGGGGTTGTTCTTGGTTTTGGTTCAAATTATGGCATGTCATTGAATTCACTGGATTTCGTGCCTTGCATTGAATGGAGAGATGGTCTCTTGGGCTTAATACTTGGTTTCTAGATTGTATTGCTTCAGATTTTCTTAAAGGAATCCGAGGATTTATTGTTATTGCCTAGTGAATGGCGTATGTTATGGCTCGGATATGATTGGTGACTTTTACTTGTATGTTGCGGTATGTATGTTGACCAAAGAACGCTAAGGGAGTGGCTTTCATGGTGGGGCCGGTGCCTAGTGAGAGGTCGCCTGGGTAACCCCATGGAAGTTGTAAGCATGTGGAAAACTTAATAACTTAATCAAGAGGGTTGGGATAATAAAACACTTAACAAGATAAGTAAGAGACCTCACCCATGCCTTGAGTGCTCTCACAGGCTAAGGATGGGATGAGAAGGCCTGGTTGGCAAGGTCGACCTCCTTGTCTCCATGAGAGGACCTGTCGGCTCCGCATGTGTCACCCTATGGGGCCGATGCCTAGAGAGAGGCTGCCAGGGTAACCATAGATGGGGGCCGGCTTCTGGTGATAGATAGCCTGGGTAACCCATGCTAGGACCATGCGATGACACTTTCCTTACGCAGTTCAGTTGTTCCTTTTGGTGGTACCTCTGGAGTGATATCTTGGCTTGTGTAGTGTTGCTGGTATGGTCGGTTGTTTCATGTCTGTTGTCATTCTGTTATTGTTGTCTCCTTGGCTTAGTGGAATCCTCGTCGTTATCTCCTAGCTCGAAGGGGTGGACCTCAGGGTTCCACATGGTTGGGTGGCAGAGCTATCCATTGGTCTTCTTAGAGATTCGGTTTGAGTCCTGTGCAGAGGTGTTCCAGTTCCAGATTGATTTCCACCTTCGGAGTTGTTGTAAACTTTCAGATGTATTCATTTGTATACCGACGTGATCGGTCTTGTAATCTTGTAATGTATCTTTGCAAATTAACTATCTTGCTAATGTAAAAGTTGATCTTATCTGTAAAAGAAGCATTATGTATTTCACTTGTGTGGTTTTAATTTTCTTTCACTAATGCAGTTGTGTTTCCCTAGAGTTGTTAGTAGAGCAATTTCCTCTATGTTGTGTATTAAGGTATATTTGGTTTCTGTTTTGCACTATCTTGCTTTCAAAAAAAAAAATTTATTCCTGGAATTTTGTTTTTGTTAGCCTAACTCTCTAGGGTTACATGACAGGGCATTACATGATGGATGTATGTTCCTGTCACCCTTATGAAAACTGAGTCGGAATGTATGAACTACTTATCTATATTCGTGTTGTGTAATCTTAGTGTTACTACCTGGTTCCTGTCACTCTGTGACAGAAAGTTTGTAGAAGTCAGCTTGAATAGGAGAGACCAGGAATTCTGTTAATGGTTTGTAGTAGAGTAGAGCATGCCTGAGAAGTGTGCTATCAGATCTTCTAGCATGCCCTCCTCCCAAGGAACCCCCGCCCATTGCACATATCACCCCACTTGCTTGGATCCCCTATGCTAATCCTCTCTATGATATCCCTAATCAACATGCCACTAGAGTCCCCTTTCCTTCCACTCCTTATTAGTTATTTTGTATAGGGCTCCAAGCTAAGTTTCTCAAGTATAGTGTGTATTCAATTACCTACCCCACTTCACAACTATTCAATGAGGTTGTGTGTTCTTGATTCCCCTCGTCTTGGTCACAACATATTATCCACCCCATTCACAAATCTAGGGATTGCTCCAACCCAAATAACGACAAGACTATCACAATTGGGCATATATTTTTGAAACTCTATGCCACAATTATAGACAAGCCACTTTCAAAGGTGTTGGAGGCATAAATTTGAGAGCTAGAGGGCAAGCTGGCATTAGGAGGGATTCCAAACTATTGACCACATTTTCACACTTAATGCAATCATCGAAGAGGTTCGTCATCAATATTCTAAAATCTTTTGTTGTTTTATGAACTTTAAGAAGGCCTTTGACTCCAACCCAAGGCATTTGTTGTTCCATAAATTCCAAGACATCAACACTTCTAAAACTCATTACAACCATCATGCAGCTCTGTGAGACAATTGTTGGACATTCCAAATTTTCATGGCCTCTCAAACTTTGTCAATAGTACTAATGGAGTCGAGCACGATTGCCCTCTTTCACCAACCCTCTAGTATCTACATTGATGAGTAAGAGTAGTTTCATAGACAACATATTCATGCAACCTACTTCACCATGTTGTGATCGCTATATTGCTTTTTGTTGATGGTTTGATCCTCCTCTCCCACTCTCCTAACAACGTAAAAAGATAGCTTAATGCCCTTTCTAAGCTTTGTGATCTTCACCAATAGGTGGTCAACCTAGCTTAATGCCCTTTCTAAGTTTTGTGATCTTCACCAATAGGTGGTCAACCTTAATAAAACTAAGGTTATGCATAGTGTCCCTTTTTGGCGCATAGCTGATTTGTGCACAAGTAGCTAGTTTCCAAGACTTCCAAAAGCTAATTGGTTAGTTGGGGAGAACTCCAACATTCTTGGAGAAGCTTTAATCAATCTTGCGGAGCAATTGTTCTTGGTTTTGAGTTCAGTTGGTTAGATGGAGCCTTTTAGTGTTTTCAAAATCAATTTCCAACCTTTCGAGTGCTCTCCAAACTTCTTGGAGGAGCAGGGTATTTTAGTAAGTCTCTCAATTATCATCGTCCTAAGTCTTCAATATCATATTGGTATGATCAAAATTGCAAACTTATATCATTTGGATGTTTTCCGCAACTTGGGTATATTATTGAATTATTTAATTAATTATTCACTTATGTTGTCTAATGTTGGAAATATTAAAGGGGACAACTAAGTGTGATAGCTCATTTTAAAGGTATTGAAAAGTTATTTCAAGTGGATGCCTTGAAAAAGAGACTTTATTCATGGGATAATATTATTATTCCTCAAAAAGATGAAAGTGTTCCATAAAGTTAATTATTTATTTTTATAAAAGGGAGTTTTTGAAGCAAAAAGAGAAAAGTAATATATTATTGCTCCAAAAAAGTTATAAAAGGAGGTCGAGGGCTCATTGTGGGGGTTGTTGATGAACTTGATATTCACTGCTGCAAAATGAGAGAACTTGTGTTCTTCTCCATCTCTTGAGGATGAAAACCCTCTTGTAGATTTTTGGTTTCGGTGGTGAAAGATCCTCCCTAGCTGAACTAGTGTGGTTTCAGACAGAAATCACCATTTGTGCTAAATGCTGAAGATTTTGGAGCAATCTCATACAAAGTTTGCCTTTGTGCTTAAAGGGACTTGTTGGTTTTGAATATTTGTTTTGAAGAGCTTAGATGCTATTGGTTTGGAATGGATTCATTTGATGTTTTCTGAGTTTGTTGTTATTGTTGAGAATTGATGCCTTGTTCTTGAGAAGTTTGCATATTGTTACTAGCTCTGGAGACCGTCCTTGATGGGGAGTCACGCCAATGAGAAGGGTGTGAGTTTTGGTGATTGAGGTAGAGTGTGATTGGCGCCTCATCTACACCTTGTGCTTGCAAGGGAGTCGCCTACTTTGTTAGAGCCAACCACTCCTTTGGTGAGGGTTTTTGTTGAAGCTTGGAGTCTTATTTGCCACTTTCTATGAGGTCGTACTTCCATGGAGGTTGTATCAGACCTGCTACTTGGGCGCACGGGTTTTGAGTGAGTTATCGACTGTTTGATGGTGTTTGGGGTCCCTTTTTGGTGGCACCTTGATGAACCTTCAATGGCAGCTTCACTCAGAGATGTTCTGGGACTTGTGATAGTGCCCTGCGCCTAGGGTTTGGCCAATTCCAGTGCATTTTCAGTGTGCAGCAGTCCTGCACCTTCAACTACAGCTTGTTTCAGTTTTAGAGTGCAATTTGGGAGCTTCAAATTTGGTATATTCCATGATTCATTCAGTTTTGGTTGATTTGCAGTAGTTTGCTTATAATTTCTTGTATTTCAATGCGTTTGGTTGTGCTTCAACAGTGTTTCAATTATAGTTTCAAAAATAAATTCATATTGCAGCTCTTGTGATGATTTGTTACTTATTTCATAATGCAACATCTCTATGTTTGTAACCTGGCTGGTAGTACCGCCAGTTAATTCATGTTTGTGCATTCATATTGCTCCTGTAAAAGAAGATATTTCAGAATCACTGCTATATGGAGAACCAAGTCACTTGGTTGAGCAAAGACCTAGAGAGTTATTTGAATTGAAGAATCAACTCGTGGTCACAAATGAAAAAGAGATTCAAGTCCTCACAAGTTTGGACAGCACTCATAAGATCCTTGAAGTCCTCATGCAAAAAGGTATTCAGGGTAGAGTTACTTCTTCAAACTTGCAACTAATCAAAGACTCTTTGGAGACAATGAAGTTAGAGTACTTGCACTTGTTTAGAGATCGAGATCATGCCATCAAATTTGCAAAGGAGGCCATTAGTGCATTCAAAGAAAAGGAGAGAAAGGTTGATTAGCTTACTCTTGAGATTGATTCAACAAAGGACATGTTACAAAATACCCAAATGGCACTAATGGAGGTAGAAGATCAGCTAGCTGATACAAAACTTTTCAGGGAGCAAGAGAATGAACGAAGAGCTAAAGAAATCAAGCAAGTAATTGATGAGCTTGATAGCCTTCAAGAGGAGTTTGATTTAGAGGTTTTCTCAAAGAAATTAGAAATTGCATGTGCAAATTTGGGTCAACAAGACGAATTTGAGCAAGAGGAAATGTAAATCTTTCATATTTTTGATAACCCTCTCTCTGAAATGGATGCGGAGACAACTTATGATAATCCACTCTTTGTGATGGAAGATGAAACATCTACTAGTTTGAGTACTACAGTTTGCGACAATGTCAGGACATGGGATCTTGGTGAAGTTTTCATACATGAAAAAGAGTGTGGTTTTCAGCCTGTTGAAGATTGGGGAACTTATTATGAGAATGAGTGTAACCTTTTTGGTTGGCAACCCTACGGGAAGACCACCTAATAAGAAATGTGTAAATGAGGTTAAAGATGAGGATTTTACCTAGAGTGAGATGATACTTGGAGGCATCATCATTCCCGACTATATGGAGATATGGAAGGAGATCAAGGTATGCAATTTTCTAGGTCTAGTTAAGGTATACTTTCATGATGGAACTTGCCTTGAGTTGCATCGTTCTTGCTTGGTGATTAGACTTGCATGTTGTGAGTTAAGGAGTTGTGTTGAGCATCTTTCTATCTATAAAGGAGTCAACATGGAAAATATAAAGTCAAAACATAAGCATGGTGGATATAATTCTTGGTTGAGTATTTATGCAAGGGGACAACAACAAGGATTGTTGGAGACTTGTGATGATGGTAGGAATGTTCCATGGAGGGATAAGGATCAGAATTTCAAAATTAATGCTTTTATTTTCTTTCCAATCAGCCACCATATGATTCCATTTGCTCACTTACAAATGGATTGGAGAGAGATTTTATGCAAGAATTGGAGCAATGCTCAATTGATGACCTTTGGGAAGATATTTTCAGTCAATAAGATGCTTCGATATCTTTTTCTTGTAATAGATGTCATTTTTGCAGCAGTTGTTCCATGTGCAGGGTACTGAATTTGAAAAAATCAGATTATGTATTGCTGATTTTAGATTTGAATAGCTGTGAGAATGTGCATTTTCAGATTTTTCAGTCATTGGGAGAAGTTAGTTTTTGGTTTCGGTTGAAGAGAATGGTTACTCCAGCCATTACAAATCTGATTTGTGGCTGTCACAGTTTGTTTCCAACCTGCACTAGTGCTAATTTATGTTCATATTTGAAAGGGATAACCTTTAACATCTTTAACAAAGATCCATTAGCAAGAGTAAGTGTTGTGGATCCTAATGGGCTGTTGACGAAGTTTATTTAGGACAGCAGACTTCTATATGTTTATGACCATCATTCAGAGACTCTTGGAATGGAAACTGTGAGTATTTCCACATATCTTTTGGATTATATCATAGAAGCATAAATCGTGTTAAAATCGTGGTTTTTTCTAAAAATCGGGAATTGGAGGTTGCATCGATTTTTACCCCATTTAAATCGCCTTTGCGCAAAAAGTCGTTGACCGACTTTCAACGTGTTTAAATCAATTTAAATCACGTTTTTTTGCCCTCTAGCCGCGTGATTTGCCTGTGCAAATCACTTGTGCGATTTTGCCATTTTATACCTGGGCATTAAGGGTTTATAGTTGCATTTGTCGTTTATACTTGAGTTTTGCTCCAATCATAATACGCTAAGGAGGTTCAAGGAATATGCCGATATGAACAACGACGAGTTAAGAAAATTTTCCAGCGTGAATTTTTTTACTGCGTGAGACAATTTTCCGAGCACTATAATACTCACATATAAAAGCCTATCGGCTAATTATTCACCAAATTAATAATATTTATTATATATTTTATTATATTTATATACTATAATACTTATAATATATTTATTATTATTATATTTATATATGATATTTCTAATATAATATTTATATTATTAAATTCTAATATAATATTATTAATATATAATATATTATTAACATTTATTATTTTATTATAACTATTATTATGCTATATAAATATTATATTATATATTCACCAAAATATATTATAAATATTATTATATTTTAATATTATAATGTATAACTATTAAAATATAATAATATTTATAATATATTATTATATTTATAATAAATATTAATAATATAATATTTATATCATTAACATATTATAATACAATATTATTAATATATAATATATTATTAATATTTATCATTCTATTATAAAATTTGTAATATTATAATAAATATTTATATCATTTATATATAACGAAGGCAACCCCAAAAAAATTTAAAAACAACAGGTTTTCCTCTCTTTTTTGTATTTTTCTACTTTTTTTGGAAATCTGATTTTTTCCCGATTTTTTGAAAAAATCTTGTACTTTTGATTTGCCGATTTTTTCCCCAAAAGATTTTTGCTGCTATGGATTATATCATATTAGTGCAGAGGAAGCATGGTAGATCCAAACAGTGTAACGCAGAGTTTGTTGAATTCTTGTAAAAGATTGTTTTTTTTTCCAAGAAGAGTGAAGGAGGTTTCATTTGTAGATGTGATGCAGCATAACACATCAATCCAAAGGATTCACAAACCTCCTAGATTGATTTGGGATCCTGGAGCCACATTATTATTCAGAGATGAACTATTGGTTGAGACTTGCAATTGCTTGAGGGAAAGCAATTCTGGGGAGGGACTGTAATGTCCCTTTTTGGCGCATAGCTGATTTGTGTGCAAGTAGCCAGTTTCCAAGTCTTCTGAAGGCTAATTGGTCAGTTGGGGAGAACAACATTCTTGGAGAATTTTTTATCAATCTTGCGAAGCAATTGTTCTCAGTTTTGAGTTCAGTTGGTTAGATGAAGCCTTTGGATGCTTTCATAATTGATTCCCAACCTTTCAGGTGCTCTCCAAACTTCTTGGAGGAGCGGGTCATTTTTAGTAAGTCTCTCGGTTGCCACCGATCATTGTCCTAAGTCTTCAATATCATATTGGTATGATCAAAATTGCAAAATTATATCATTTGGATGCTTTCCGCAACTTGGGTATATTATTGCGTTATTTAATTAATTATTTACTTCTATTGTCTAATGTTGGAAATATTAAAAGGGACAACTAAGTGTGATATCTCATTTTAAAGGTATTGAAAAGTTATTTCAAGTGGATGCCTTGAAAATGGAACTTTATTCATGGGAAAATATTATTATTCCTCAAAACGGTGAAAGTGCTCCTTAAAGTTTAATTATTTGTTTTTATAAAAGGGAGTTTTTGGAGCAAAAAGAGAAAAGTAATATTTTATTACTCCAGAATATAAAAGGAGGTTGAGGGCTCATTGTGGGGGTTGTTGATGAATTTGATATTTGCTACTGCAAAATGAGAGAACCTATGTTCTTCTCCATCTCTTGAGGACGAAAACGCTCTTATAGATTTCTGGTTTCAATGGTGAAAGATCCTCCCCAACTAGACTGGTGTGGTTTCAGACAGAAATCACCATTTGTGCTAAATGTTGAAGATTTTGGAGCAATCTCATACAAAGTTTTCCTTTGTGCTTAAAAGAACTTGTTGCTTTTGAATATTTGTTTTGAGGAGCTTAGATGCTATTGGTTTGTAATGGATCCATTTGATGTTTTCTGAGTTTGTTGTTCTTGTTGAGGATTGACGCCTTGTTCTTGAGAAGTTTGCAAATTGTTACTAGCTCTGGAGGCCATACTTGATCAGGAGTCGTGCCAATGAGAAGGGTGTGAATTTTGGTGATTGAGGTAGAGTGTGATTAGCACCTCATTGTAATGTCCCCTTTTATAAGCTAAAGTGACTTTAAGCTTGGAAAAAGGAAAGTCGGCAAATAACTTAAAGCTTGGAGAATGGAAAGTGGGTTTTTGGTGGCAAAAATGATTTTTCCTTGGCAAAATAAAGTTTGGAGATGATTTTTTATATTTTAATAATATTATGGAAAAATCAAAATCAATTAAATATTTAGCCAAGGAGAAAAACGAAAATTGATTAAATATTATGCCAAGCGGTGGAAAATGGAAAAAAAAGGGGGAAAAATGAAATATTATATTATTTTCCACTAAATCGGCGCTCAAGGGAGAAAAAGAAAAAATAATAAAATAATATTATTTTATTATTATTTATGTGGGACATCCGACTTGGAGGAAAAAGGAGAAATAAATTAAATGAAAATAAATAAATAATATTTTACTATGGCAGTGGACTTGAAAAATAATAAAATAATGGTTTATTTGGGCGCCCAAGTTGAGAAGGATAAAAGAAGGTCAATTGGAATCATTTTGCATATACTTGATGATTTGGCTTTTGCATTTTGGAGCATTTCTCTTGGCTGAAACTTGTTTCCAGCGGTGTTCAAGGACAAAACTCTTCGATAAGAGTGAACTGGACGAAAACCCAATCACTATGTGAGATGGATTCACATGGAATTCATCATTTATTTGCAGGTTTTGAAGGAATAATGGCTTCATTTCAGCTAGGGTTTGGATGGAATTCCATAACAACAGCTAGGGTTTCAAGCATTGAGTATATTGAAGACATTTATATTCAAATTTGAAGACAATGGGCATATTTTTATCAATACATCATTGGAGAAGGATTTTAGATGGATCGCTTGGCATAAGGAGGCACTTTTATGCGATTTCATCATCTATATGAATTCTGTTTTTTGTTACAGCCGACTGGAATTGCATTTCAGAGACAGGTCTCATGAAATTTTGACACGATTTAAGGTTAGATTGCATGCTGGGTCAAATCGCTCCATTCCTACACATAGGCGATTTCATATTTTGGCATATTTTGGCACTTTTTGGCTTCATTTCTCAAATTTGGGTTGTAATCAACATCTACAACAGTCATATTAGTTATATCAGACCACATTTAATCAGCTACAGGTATTAGATCCATCATTCTTGATTGGGTTTGGCATTGTACTTTAACAAGGCATCATCTTACACAAGGCGGCTAGGGTTTGATTCACTATTTGGGCAGATTTACAGACTTTTATAAGTCTGATTTTTATATCAGACCTTTGTTTTGTAATCAACCAACTACTATTTAATAAAGAAGCCAAATCTTCTATCCAAATTTAGACAGAGTTCTTACACTCATCTACACCTTGTGCTTGCAAGGGAGTCACCTACTTTGCTAGAGCCAGCTGCTCCTTTGGTGAGGGTTTTTGTTGAAGCTTGGAGTCTTATTTGCCACTTTCTATGAGGCCATACTTCCATGGAGGCTGTATCAGACTTGCTACTTGGGCGCAAGGGTTTTGAGTGAGTTATTGGTTGTTTGATGGTGTTTGGAGTCCCTTTTTGGTGGCGCCTCGATGTACCTTCAGTGGCCGCTTCATTCAGAGATGTTCTCGGACTTGTGATAGTGACCTGCGCCTAGGGTTTGGCCAATTCCAGTGCATTTTCAGTGTGCAGCAGTTTTGTGCCTTCAACTACAGCTTGTTTCAGTTTCAAAGTGCAGTTTGGGAGCTTCAAATTTGGTATATTCCATGATTCATTTGGTTTTGGTTGATTTGCAGTAGTTTGCTTATAGTTCCTTGTATTTCAGTGAGTTTGGTTGTGCTTCAAGAGTGTTTCAGTTACAGTTTCAAAAATAAATTCATATTGCAGCTCTTGTGATGATTTGTTACTTATTTCATAATGCAACATCTCTATGTTTGTAACCCAGATGGTAGTACCACCGGTTAATTCATGTTTGTGCATTCATATTGTAATATTGGACGGTTTACCATCAATAATCTATAGCATACATGTTAGCCCATTTGGCATGCACACTCTGCCAGTGGCTTTGCATCATACACACGTTCGCTAAATAAGCATCGATAGGTCGGCTTGCCACCTCATGTGAACTCATTGTGTAATGCATCATGCACTCCGCTAGATAAGCGTAGAGGTGGTCAGCTCAGCCACCTGGTGTTGCATATTGTGACTTTTGCATATAACACACTCCACTGAATAAGCGTGGCATGTGGTCGTCGTGGATGCTTGGTGTGTTTTTGAACATTTTGCTGTGATGTCCCCATTTCCGTAATGGGAATAATTGGCTAGAACAAGAAGTAAAAGTAACTTAAATGGTTCTACTTTTAAATTACTTTTATAAAGTATGCAAATTTTGAATTACTTTATAAAAGTATTTTTATAAAGTTACTTAAGTCGGCCCAAACACACTTTATTTCATAAAGTGACATTGTGTACACAAAAACAATTATTTAATAAAGTTCCTGTGATCATGTACACAAAAACCTTCATTTAGTAAAATAGGTCAGACCTATTCAGAGAAGGTTTTAAAAGAAGTAGTTGGGAATCATTTGGATATCATAGAGTTTATGTTGTTTCTGATTTGAAGATGTTTCTTCCTGGTTGTAATTTATTTAGCTAGAATTCAAGGAGATGATCCCTTGTAATTCATTGTTGAGGTGAATTTACTTCAAAATTCACAATTGGGCTTCAACGAATTGTGCCATCGGGATTTTTAGTGTTTTGGTATTGTTTGGGAATTTTCAGATTTGCAGATTGACAGGACTTGAGGCATCAAGCTTGCAGATTGGTGGATTGGGCAATTTTATAGCTTCGATATTGGGTCAGAGACCTTGTTGTGATTGAGGATTTCATCATTTGGTTTGAAGATTGATTGAGCGTCGATTGTACAATCTTGTTGTGCGCCAAAGAGGATCTCAGATGTTTGAATCACCAAATTGACAAGGATTGACGCAGCTATAGTTGAGGAAGTTACCACTTTGAAAAGGTGTTGAAATTTCAATACATTAATTTATTCCCTTCACAAATGATTGCCGCAGTTCTATGGTTGGTGAGGGAGTTTATTTTGTTTTGCATATGTTAAAGGGGAACAAAATCTAACATATAAAAAATCCAATCAGCAGACAATCTTTGGGTTTTAGATTATTCATTGGCCTTTGATAAAAGCAATTCATTTCATAAGAAGTAGAGGAGGCTTATAATAGAAAGATTTGTATCAAAGAGGATCGTGGGACCCCCGTATAGCTAGCCGCTAAGGTTGTGTTTATAATAGTCGTTGTAGATTAAACATAAGGTGGACGTTTGGAGCCGAATATGAAGGGACTTGCATTATTGAAGATTGAAACTCATATGCCACCAACCCAAATGAAACGCCATGGGATTTTTGAGAAGTCTAAAACAAATATTAAATCAAGCGCCACATCATATGTCTTGAAATCTTGAAGGAGCCTGCGTGGAAATTGGAATTGTGGGATGATATAACAAGCGCCATTCCCTCCAAGGAGAGACATGAGCTTTAGAGTAACTGCCGCCCACAGGAATCAAGTGTTGAATGTAATGTCTCAAGGTGGTCGTGAGTCTTGAAGATTTGAGGAACTCTACAAGAATTGCACCTCTAGACCAATTGATATTCTTTGATCGCTGGACATATCGCAGTTTCTAACAAAGGAGTTGATTTATTAGCATTCTGGAGACTTATAATACTTGCCGTTACCTTTAGGACCCAGCAGCACCAATAGAAAGGGAGAACATGATATATTACAGGTCTGTATATTCAGATTTGTAGATGGAACCAATAACAATCTATAATCAAATTTACACTCAACATTGTCACAGAAAGCCTCACAATCGCCATATCAGTAATCTTAGACTCAAAATAAGTTTGAAGGTGCATCTGCATCAATCCAGTACCTATTACAGCAGACCTAGTTTGTCATTCTAGTTTAAAGATCATCAGCAACTCAACTCAGTTGTATGAGAATTTCAGGGACAGCAAACACCTACAGGCTAAGTCACAAGGTTTGAATTCAGATTCGAATTCGGCAAGGATGAAATTTGGAAAGAATTCGGCAAGGAAAAAATTGGAAAAAAATTTCGTCATTAAATTCGCCTTAGCATAAATTTGATTTTTTTTTAAATATACATAATAAATAAACAAAACATCGGTAAATAGATGCCACATTTATAAACCATAGTAAACTTTAAACCATAAGAAACTAAAACATATGATATCATGATTGCGAATGTTTTTCTTGTCGAAAAGTGACAATCAAGATTCAAGAAACTAAAACTTCAAAAAAGTTTCAAGTCATCAGGAGCACTTCAAAGTTCAAAAAAGTTCCAAGTCATCGTGAGCACTTCAAATAAGTTCCAAGTCATCAAGAAGACTTGGGTGAGACGATGTAGCATCATCATCACTAGATGCACTACTCAATTCATCATCCAAAAAGTCAGGTTCATCTGCTGCAGCTGTTGTGTCTTCTGAAATTTGTTGTGAAGAAGATGAGTCTTTTGCTGAATTGTTCATAAACAATTGTAAATTACTACGAATGAAAACAAGATCTCCCAACTTTCGAGATAGCAACTTGTTCCTCTTTTTGGAATGAATGTGGTCAAAGCAGCTCCAATTCCTCTCACAAGTTGATGAACTTGTTCCCTGACTCAAAACTCGAACAACAAAGCGTTGTAGTTCAGGTGTATGTGCTCCATAGACCATCCACCATCTATACCCAAGTATTTCCACTAGTGCCCTATCATATTTAGCTGATGCCATTCCAAATATCCCTTCTGCTGCCTTGTATTTCCAGCATTGATCTCTAACTAGACTTGCCACAAGTGGATCTGGTTCAAGCCTCTCAATGGCTTCTAAAAGCCCTGCCATAATTTCATAATCAATTTGTCTATCAATGTCAAATAGCTTAGGCTCCAAATAACAAGCTGCTGCATGTAAAGGTGTATGCATCATTTTCCATCTAGAATCAACTATTTCCCATATCTCCATGTAATCTACTTCCACATTATTGAGTGTTTTTTGAATAGCTTCCTTACAACAATCCATGCTCTCATAAAGCATGCCAAGACAAGGGGTGTCACTGTAATGTTCCATTTTTTGGCGCAGTGAATATTGTGAGTTTTGTGCTTGTTCCTAGTCTCTTGGAGGCTATCCAACATGTTTGGGAAGAACTCCAATGTTCTTGGAGTGGTCTTAGTTCAGTCTGCAGAACAATTATTTGGGTTTTCCTTGTGTAAATGGATTATTTCTCATGGCTTGAAGCTCAGTTGATGCTCCGTGTAACAGTGTTGGTTTCTGAAGTTTGATTGGGCTTCTAATTTGCTCTCCAAAAATCTTGGAGGAATTTTCTATTTTTGGAAGGTTATCCGGAAGGCATCGTTGCACATCCCAAACCTTACAGAGCATATTGGTTCAGTTTATTTGGCAATCAGAGGCCGTTTGGGATTTCCCGCAAAATTTAATATTTAATGAGCTATTTTAATTATATTTTTCACTTAAGTTCCTAAGAGTTAAAAATAATTAAAATATTATTAAGTGTTATAACTCATTTGAAAGGGGAAAACATATACTTTTATTTAGGCACATAAAAGTAAGCACTTAAGTGGAGGAAAAAAGAAATAAATTAAGTTAGAAGGAAAATGTTATTATTTTCAAGAAATAATTCATTTCCTTTGTAACTCCTCCAGTACCTTATAAAAGAGAATGAGCTCTCATTTGAGAGGGTTATGCTATGTTTTGATATTGATTTTGTTTGCAGATGGATTGAACCTGTGAGTTCTTCCATATTCTCTTGAGGACGAAAACCCTCTTGTAGAATCCTCTTGAGGACGAAAACCCTCTGGAGTTTGAGTGTGGTTTCACACAAAAATCACCATTGTGCTGGAGCTAATTGGAGTTGATGGTTTTATGGAGTTTGGCATTGTGATTCATTTTTGTATGTTGAAAATCAATCGTAGATGATATTGTATGGAGTTTCTGATATATCTTTCTATGTTTGGAGTGATATTTCTCTATGCCTGAACCTTGCTGGGCCGTAATAGGCTGAGTGGATGTTTGGAGAAATAAAATTATTGAAGATGTTTTTGATCCAAAGTTTATTTGGAATGTGTTTGGATGCTATTGGCACTTCTTTTCATTGTATTTTCAATGGTGTTTGTGTAGGATATAAAATGTTGTGACCCTTCCGTACTTCATGGCCGTACATGCCTGAAAGGGTCGACTGAGATCAGAATTAAATGTTGAACCTTTTGTTTTCATTGATGAATGCAGATTGAATGTGCTATTGGGGGGCCTCTTTTGAGAGTAGTATGCAGTGTTTTGGATGAGTATTGTAATTGCTGTAGTAAATCCATACTTTCCTGGCCATACTCCCTGAAAGTGCCGTACTGCTGTAGGGTACGATTTGTTGTAGGAAATAATGGTGAATGTTTTTAAAAACAAACTCTTATGGAATGTTGTTGCTGGTCCTTGATGCCTCTAAAGAGAGTGATTTTAGGATTTTTGAAGCAGTTGTGAGGAAGTTTTGAGTTGCCTTACCTTTCCAGGCCATATGACCCTGCACTGCAGAAAATAGTGTTAAATGCAGATTTAATTCAGACTGCTATAAATCTCTGTTCTCATAATAGAAATTGTTGGGATGTTGATTAGTTTAATGCAGTTTAAAAGAGGTATCAATTGACTGCTATGTTCTGCATTGATGGATCTTCCAAGGCAGCTGTACAAGAAGGTTTAAGCTCTGATTTTCAGTGTCACAGTGAGCAGCAAGGAGAAATCAGACATGCCAAGTCTGCAACAGCAATGAATGTAGTATGCAGCCAATGTTATGCATGGGTAAAATATCAATGTTCTTCATTCCATCAAGTTACCAACATCAAACCCTAATATCTTATCCTTTAGTTTCATTACATTATGAATTCCTTGTAATGTTTCTTGTTTATGCAAATCACATAATGACCCCTGGATGGTTTACCGCCAGTGTGGAGGGAAAGAACATTTAAACACATTGTAACCCCTGGATGGTTTCACCGCCAGTGAGGATAAAGAATATTTTCTTTCTTTCTACCCACTGAACAAGTGGTGAATCCCCACTGCATAAGTGGATGAAAGTGTAAGCTTTCATGCATATTTGTACCCACTGATTAAGTGGTGAATCCCCACGAAATGTGGATGCCCGCCGCAGCGGAAGAAGTGTATCTCTTTCTTACATATTTTCTGCTGTAAGCCAAAATCACTGTATGCTCTCACCTTGCCCATCCTGAGATCTGGGTGATCAGAAAGTGTGAAGCATTGAGTTAGATGCATTCATTGTGCTAACACTGTGTTATCTCCATTGTTCAATATTTTGGAAAAAAATTGGGGTTGTTTATTACAGTCACCATCAACCATACGGAGCACATCAACAATCGGTCCACATACATTTAAAACCTTTGATGCATTTTTCCAAAAATTGTTGTTTAAAATGATTTGCTCTATCGTCTTCCCCTTAGGATCTTTAGAAAGAGCTGAATTCTCCCAGTCATTGTTGTAAATAACAGACCTTCTGCTTTCTCTTCAACCACTCTTTTCAAAGTGATATAAAATGAAGCAAATCTTGTCTCACAAGGCCTCAACAACTTCCTAGATGCTTGCTGCCTATAAAGACTCAATGTGAGACGATGATTTCTTATGAAATTTGCAATTGCTCTTCCTCTATCAATTGCTTCAAGCACCCATGGGAATTTAGCCAAGTCATGAAGCAACAAATCTAAACAATGGGCTGCACATGGGCTCCAATATATTTGTGGATACTTTTCTACAATCAGCTTCCCAGCTCCCACACAATTTGTTGCACTATCAGTTACCACTTGAACCACATTTTCCACCCCCACTTCAAGAATGGCTTCTTCCAATATTTTAAAAATATACTCTTAAGTTTTCTTATGATTCATGGTGTCAATCACCTTCAAGAACACAACACCTTGAGGACAAGACACCAAAACATTAATCAACGGCCTCTGGCATTTATCTGACCATCCATCACTCAATATAGTGCAACCTGTTGCCTTCCAAGAGGCTTTGATCTCAGCTAGTTGACCAGTCACCCTATCTTTTGAGCCCTGCAAAAGAGTTTTTCTGATAGCCTCTTAAGTGGGAGGTGTGTACCCTTTGCCAAACTCTAAAACTCTTTTAATTGCATTTCGAAAATGTGGATTCGTAGCTACATTGAATGGAATGGCACTTGAATAAAACATAACAGCCAATGCATCATCCACATGTTTTTCTGCTGGTTTCCAAAAACTGTTCAATGTTCCTCTCTCTTTCAATCCACCTACCTTGGGCACATTGAGAGAGGAAGGCATAGTAGATGTGAATCTAGATACATCCTCTTCGATTCTCTGCTTCTTTTGTGCTTGCTTCATCTTTCCTACAATCGAAGAGGATTGCTCTTTCTCTAGAACAGCTCTAATTTCTGGAGTCATCCTGTCACATGCAGTAACACCTCTTCCTGCACCTGCTGTAATACCAAGCAAATGGTCTGTTACCCTTGTTAAAGTTCCGGTAAAAGGTTTCTCACACAAGTTGCACCTGAGCTCGGAACCATTGTGGGTCACATGTTTCCATCCTTCCGCAGTTGATTTCTTGGGAGCCATTAAATTACAATCTGCATGTTTCAAAAACAAATTAAATAAAAACATCTTAAATTTATATTTTAATTTAAAAATAAAAATAAAAAAATACAAGTTTTATTTTAAAAATATAAAATAAAAATATTTTAGATATACAGTTTTATTTTAAAAATATAAACATAAAAACATTTTAAATAATACATTTTAACTTTAAAATTGAGAAAACAAAATATAATACTAGTTTTGTTTTAAAAATATAAAAATAAAAATCTAAATTTTATTAAAAAACTTAATTAAAAAACAAAATAAAAATATAATAATAATAATAATTTAATAAATATTAAATTTTAAATCTAAATTTTATTAAAAAAACTTAATTAAAAAACAAAATAAAAATATAATAATAAATATTAAATATTAACTTTTCTTTGAAAAAAACCTAAAAACATAACTGTTGGTGGAGCTTGGCGCAGCAAAACCTTCAACCGACTCTGCAGATTATTATAATACTTCTGTCGGCGGATAATTTTTATAATTCCCGGTGCCGCAAAAGTTGAAGGCGAGTATGGACTTCGTGCTTATGCAGAGCAGCAAATATGACTTCGTGCCTATGCAGAGCAGCAGATTATTATAATAGCATCGACTTCATCCATATGCAGAGCAGCAGATATGACTTCGTCGGTAGTCAGAGCAAAATAATGAGTTGTCAGCAGGAGTCAGGGTGATAGCAGAGCAGAATATTTATAAACGCAAGTTGAAACCTAATAGTCGTCGCCGGCCTCAGCAGAATAATTATATATGGGCAACTATATAATTATATAGTTGTTTATGAGTAGGCGGATAATTTTTTACCGCTTCGTTTTAAACCTTAAAAAAAACGCTTTAAAACAAAAAGTCCAAAATTAGCGAATTTATGCCGAATTTGGCCGAATTTCTTAGACTTTCAGGAAATTTGCCGATTTTCAAACCCCTAGGCTGAAAATCGCCGAATCCTGTGACTTAGCCTACAGGTATGTCATCTGTGTGGACTGTCATCACAGGGATTTGTTACAGCAATGAATGAGAGCTATTGTCTACTTCTATGATTGGTCAAATTGTCATCATAATCTGGTATGTGAGATTTGCTATTTCATCTCAATTTGTAACAGCAGTCTATGACTGTCATGTAACTGTGAAATTGGATGTAAATGAAATTGAAAGGTCTGATTTATAACTGCAGAAATCTCTATTCAAATCTTTAATTTGAATACATTCTATCCTATATCTGTTGCTAAAAGTGCGGTATATCAATCATTGGATCTGTGTGGTGAGTTATAATGTTCTTTGAGATCTCTTAATGAAACAAAATTGCAAAACAAACATTCAACTCAGAAACTCACGGATAACAGCAAGCCTATCAAGTGTTTGACCAAATTTCAGAGCACTAATAATCAATAAATTCAGAGACATAAAAGTTAGATAAGGTCACGTCTGATGTAAAGGACAGCCAATTGACATTTGTAATCAGCCCATTGAATTGAATAAAGAAGTGAAGTTTGATTCCGGGTATGTTCTTTCATGATTCATATGCTTTGTTTAGCAATCTAATATTGATATTTCATGTTCCTATGTTACAAGTCAATCCTATATTTTGAAAATATTGAAAGAATTGCATGAAAAGTAAACTCAGAAATTTAGAACAGCGAAAGGAAAATAAAAAAAAATTTAAGTAGATAAGACAGGGTTCTTACACTTGCATTGCACTCCCATTCAGTAGCAATTGATTAGAGAAGTGTGATCCTATGCACCGTATGCTCTCACCTTGCCCATCCCGAGATCTGGGTGATTAGAAAGTGTATCAGAGACTGCTTGTGCTTTGATTTTAGTTGGAATTGTTTGGAAAAAACTAGGGTGGTCATTACATTATGGCCTTCAACACCACCATGGTTTCTCTTTCCAAATTTTGTTTCTTCTACAAAGGTGGACTGGTAGAGATCACCAGTTTTTGTACTTATTTGAGAGTTTAGTTCACTGGCCCTTTTCTTTCTGTATCCCACCTCCTATTCTCTCGTTTGTAAAAGATACTCCTCTTTCTCTATTCTAGAGGGTCAACCCTTTCAAGTACATTTACAGGAAATCTCTTTGAAGATGTGCCTCCTCAACGCTATGATTAAGCTCAAAATGCTATATGGTTCAAAGGTTTGAGATCCTTGCTTGGGGCCTAGTGATTGGGCTTAGGTTGGAAGGGTTTAGACAATTATGCTTCAGCATATGATTCAAAGCAAACAAACAATCCCTTATTGTATTGTGCAAGACAAATTTGCTACCCAACTCTTTTGCCTTGAGAGTATCTTTAGACTCACTTGGTTAATACAGAGGCTTAGATCTATGGGTCATTTTGCTTTGGCTTGTGGTAGGTATCCATTTTTGGCACTTCGCGAAAAACTTGCAAAAATCGCGAGCCAAAACTGGTCATGAGTTACTCACCTAAAAACTTGTCGTCGGTTTATTGATAAATTCGTCGCAATTTTTAGGATAAAAATCACCTAAAATTCATGAAATATCACCCAACTCGCGCCAACCCTAAAAAATCACCCAAAATCAACTATTAAAACATCATTTTTTACCCTAAAATTTTCATGATTTCTGAGCAAAAACACAGCAATGGCATGCATGGACAATTTTCGCAATTTTCTGGATGATTTTTGGACGATTTGGTTGACGATTTTCGCGATTGTGTACAACAGTTCTAGGGCACAGATCAGAAATACACAGGTTTGTCAAAAATTCAAGCCTGCAGGTTATTTAGATATAAATGCAACATGAAAAAAATGTCAAAAATTCATGTAAGTTCCTGATATTTTGAAGTTTTGTACCATTTAAAAAACTCATATATATATATAAATATAATTCATTATATTCAGCACCGTTATACATTTTGTTCAAATGGAAATGATATATCTAAATATATCAAGAATATTTTTAAATAAATAACCTTAGCATAATAAACTTATATATAGCTATAAATAACTCGTTTTTTGGTCTATGATATGTATTAAACTTTTAATTTTGATTTATATATGAAGGAAATCAGCAATACATTCTACAAATTCAGAAATAAGTGTGTTTTTGAAGAATATTTTTAAAAAAATATGTATTTTTAAATATTCGATAAATTTGCTAAGTTATTGCCGAGTTTTTCCCTGAGTTTTTGCCGAGTCCTGAGTTTTAAAAATCTTTGGGTTTGCCGAGTAATTGTCAAGTCCGAGTTTCTTAACTATGCTCTATTCCTCTTAGGAGATTGCCTCTTTGGGTCCCTCCAAACATCAACGTTGTTGATTTTCCAAGGCTTGTTTTCTCCTCCAGTCTAATGATATTTCTTTGGGAAAACTGCCTGCTTTCAAATGCTCCTTAGGTGCCCCTCATCACCTCCTTCCCGAGAAAGAGGTGCTTAATCAATCCATAAGAGAATATATTTACCACCAATACATCCAAGTCACTTTGACGTCCCCTATGAATTCTCTCAGCCCCAGATTGGCTTTCTACATTGAACACTTCTTACAAGTTGTGAATGGGAACATTATTTGGCCCAACAATCTTCAGCATCATTACTCTCATGGTCAGAGGATTCCGCTTGGCCAGTTGAGAGTGTGCTCTCACCAACTTCAAGTTGAGACTTACCAATATATTTTACAAAGTACAAGGGTCTATCACCTTTGTTCTCTCCAAGAGGTGGAGACCAAGGAGCATTTTATTTTCCGATGTCTTGTCTACTATGAAATCCATGGGAAGCACCATTGTTTATATAGAGATTCTAGTAGATCTCTATCTATCTTCTTCCACTACCCTAACTAGAGATGCTTGGCCCTTTTTCTTCATGAAGTCACCACTTTCCAACATAGATCCCTCCATGGAGACACAAGAGCTACTTGACTGATTACTTACTTCTTTCAACCTATCACAAATGCTAAAGGCATTAAGCACCCTTTGGATACTATTGATTGAGCACAAAAGGGGGCAGATAAGTGAGACATTGCTCATCTTTGCAGTTTACTACTGCTAAGGCTCCATGGCACCTTAGCTTTGATTCTAATGATCATGGTTCTATCTATTCTCAATGTCAGGGGCCCTCTAGCAGTCCTCTTTTACAGCACATATCTCGTGAGCAAGCTCACATTACCACTTTCTTTTCTATTGCCAGTAATTCTTTGGTCTTGAGTGTTAAGGGAGGTTCTGTGGAATCAACTCCCTCTTAGGATTGTCCAGCACAGCCTTCTTAACCCTAGTCTCTCCCCAACAAGCATTCTCAGATTTTGCAGTGGCACTCCAACAGTGGTTGATGATAATATCATTGGTTCCTCCAATGAATTCCAGAGTACAAAAATCTGATGAATTGCTTCCAGTCTGGGTTGCCTATCTTCTGCTGTCATAGCTTTGCGGGGTCCTCCCCTCACACTTCTATTTATAATTGTACTTGTTTCGGGGTTACCATTATAAGTTACGCCCTGCTTGTCTATTTCTTTGTGGTTTTTTTCTTTTCTTTGTCTTTTATGTGTGTTGAGTCTAGGGCCCTTTTGCCCCAGTATTTTGCTATTGTAATAGATGTATGTTTCAGTCCCTTTGACCTATTCTTGTTCATTCGTGGACATAGATCTCTTTATTTCTTTCTCTGCTGAATATATCTATGCTTAACACTTATGTGAGTGATGCATTTTCTTGGCTTCTCTTTTTTTAGTGAAAATACAGCATTAGTTTAGTGTCAGATAAATTCTGTTATCCACCAACTAAATAGATTAGATTTATGTCAGATAATTTCAGCAATCCAGCAAATTAAATTACAAACAAATTACCTTTCAGGCAATATAATACCCTGTTTCTCCAACTCCTCCTTCAGTATTTGCAAGGTATTGCGTTGCTTCACATTCTCCACTATTTCCATCTGGTCCCTAGCAATTACAGCATCAAATCATAGTCATGATTTTAGTCAGATATGTATCTTGAATACAAAGAAGTCCCCATAAAGTATAGTCAGCAACTAAAGAAGATATCTAAATATAAGAAAATAAGAAAAAATACATAAACAAATAATTACTTGACATAACATTTACAACACTTCTACAATCCCAAAGAAGCATAATTTGTAAAGTTCAAAAAGTTCTGCAAAACACCTCTATTTTATATATAGATTGCCTTGTGTTGTCAAATGCATAGCAATTGTTTTTCAAAAGACTCTTTAATAAGTGTACAGCAAAAAGCATCTTTCTAAAGGTGAGATACTATACTTATATTGTGATGTGTAAAATGGCTTGTACTATTATTTCAATTTTGTGTTGCAGATTATCTATTTTCTATAGAAAAAAATCTATATTTGGAATGTTATTTCTTTCTTGCCATATTCCCAGCACATCAAAATTTGATCAATGAGCAACTGACAACTAAAATATAGATGCAACCATTGTACAGTAATCACAACAAAATCCACATATCATTTCTTGCCAATATACAATTTCCAAGTTGTCTTATTTTCTTAATTTCCTTGCGACCTAACCCTTTATTCTGAAATTATTTGAAGCAAATTTATATCCTATAGTTCAGATTGAAAGTACCATCCTACCTTTCATCAAAATCTACTTGTTCAATAGCAACTGAATCTGGAGCTGTCAAATTATCAACTTGTGTTTCTGTAGAGCACTCCAAGTCCTCAGAGGAACCTACAAAAGCTGTAGCAATTGAAAGACATAACACCGGTCCTGTAAATTCCTGCAATATTCACATCAAACATCAGAAAAAGATTAAACTGTCAGGCAACCGGTTACTCTTACAAATGAATTCCCTATATCATTAATTGCATCTTATCTACAGTCCTAGCATTTTGGAAGTCTCACGTTAAGATATGTGTAGCATTGACCATAATTGTACTGCTGACTGATGGGCCAGTTGACTGTTGACAGTTGACTGTTTTGACTCCTTAAGTGCATCGTTGACCATAATTGCACTGTTGACTGATAGAAGACTACAGCATCAATTTTACTTTTGCTGTTTGACTAGGTAAATTAGTTGTCTTTAACCAGGTTGGCTATTGTACTTATTTGAATGTATTAACTTTTAAGAAATGAAATATAATTGTACTTAAATGATTATTGATAAAATAGACTCTCATTAGTAAGTTGGCTTTTACAATAAATGTACTTGAAATTATTAGATCCCTAGTTGATATCACTGATGGGAATAAGGATTATGGTGCTTAACTGAGGTAGCTCATGGTCCAGTCGAGCATATGTGGATCATTTAATATAACATGTCTCTTGTCCCCGATTGAAGGGTCAAATCAAGTATGTCATGTCCCCAATAAGTGATATCAGCTTGTGCTGGGGCAGGGGAAATTTTAAGAGATGAAAACTTTTATATGAGTAAACATTTAGCAAATCTTTCTATCTCAAAAAATAAGTGACATGCATTATAGGCCAATTTCTAAGCAAAACATAATATTTACTAAGAATAATTGTAAATTTGGCAAATCTATAAAGTTATAACTAGTTGCAAGGATCAGCTCAGGTAGCTCATGTCCCTCTGACAGTGGTGGGTTCAGTTGCAGTAATTACTGTTCTTAATGATTGATTCCAAGATTTAACTGACACAACTCAAACCCCCTAGGGTTGATGTGAGGCTTATTAAAGGTAATTCATACATCTTTGATTTTGAATCTCTAGTTGCACAAACTCGTAATTATTAAATTGAATTGATATTAGATTGGTTTACTTGTTTGTGTTTAAGTTAAATGGAGAATATACAATTGGTTGCAGTCCCAAATTAGTGATAGCAATGTTACAAGAAAAACAAATTACTGGTATTAGATGATAATGTGTCATCTCTATGTATAGCAGTGTTACAAAATCAGATTACCAGAATGAATCGTAAGGAGAACCAATGCTTACATTTGCTTCAAATTTTCTTTCTACAAATTGAATGAAGCAGACAGGACAACAGAAAATTAAAATGCATACTTCTTTTTAGCTCTTTTCAATACCTGGGAAGCTCAGAAGACAAAAAAGATATCTTTTGCATCATGCAAAGAAACCACTACAAGAAATCAAATAAGATATGCAGGCTATCGATTTGCAGATTACAGGATATTCATGGGCTACCTGCTGTAAATGGTGGAACAAAGATCTACAAGATTCAAATGTGCAACCTTGTGCTCCATAAATCAAAAACAATCCCAGTGCTATCAGCAGGCAATGGGTCAACAAATAAATGACACTAAATCTAGTGTCATTTTTTGCCAATGTCCCAAATTACAGATAAAAGGCCACTCTCAATATCCAGGTACACAAAGGATTTCTTACCATGAACTACCATGGATTCCCAACACATTGAAAAGCACCAAATAACCAGTGTTTCTCTCAGTTCTGAGGACAGGGAGACAAGTTTTGGGGGCAGAAACCAAAAAAACAACTGGATTTTGGGGACAGCGGAGGGACAGCTATTTAAAATAATATATAAAATTAGTACCAAATAAATCAAAAATACCTAAAAATAACATAGACGAACCAAAAGAAGTTGAAATTTTAAAAAGTACAATAACTATTAACAATTCATTGATTCCATAATCCATCTAATAGACTGATAATCATAGACATAATATGAGGCATGATTATATTGAAAGATGCCAAAAAAAAATGTTGCATCATGCATAGTACATGGGCACATTGAGCAACAAGCTCAGAAATTGTAGTCACCATCCATTGATATCTTGGAAACTGCTCCTCTTCCTCTCATTTCCTCTTTTCTTTTGGCGAATGCAAAAGAGCAATGTGCATGGATTTAAAAGTTTTTTCGGTTCAGGGGCCTTCATGGGCCCTACTTTTAGGGTTTTATTTGTTTTAAAATGTTTATTAATCTTTTCTTGTCAAGATGGCCAAGGTACGTCAAGACATCGAGGGGACAGCCAGGAATGCCAAGGAGTCCCTAAAAAGACCAAAAAAGAGGGAATGGGGAGGGGATGCCCCACCAAATCCCCAAGACATCACCCAAACCCACAGGAACACATCTCTGTGGAACTCTGTAAAACTTATAAGAAGACATCATCAACAAAATGCATCTGAAAATCAAGCAATGGACAAAAAAATGACCCTCATTTGCTGACAATTAGAGCCTTATTATAGGCTGTCCGTATAAATTTTCTTGCCTTCAGCAGGATTCTAGCTAGTGCCAAAGCCTAAATCATCAGCATAAAGAGGAAGTTTCTATGTCAAAGCACCGAGGAGGCATTCAATCACCCCCTAGTAGCCAGGAAAGATATCAACAAAAGCAAACAGAATGATGAGCTGAACATCAAAAGCACTTGAAGCTTCAATCTTTCTCTAGCAATGCGATTACCATGAAGCTAAGAGAATACCCGCCTCATCCTTGGGCATGCATAATCAGAATAAAATATTTGAATGACCCTCTTCGGGACCCTCTCAACTGCAACTGGCAGTCACATTTGTCAGCCATTGTAAAGCATATTAAAATAGGCATGCTCAATTTTCCACAGGGAATTTATTGGATAATCGAAACAAAGGTTACAGTCATGTTTAGGGAAGAGAGCTGGAATGGTCACACTTCTTTCACTAATCCAATCATACTCTTCAGCAACAAGGGTTCGTCCCTGTCCCAAACTAGACCGTTGGTATGGATATTAATCAAAAGAACTCGAATTTCCAGCTTTTCCAACCTCGGAGCAATATGACATTCAATATAAAATTCTTCAGAAAAAAATGATGAAAAAAAGAATTTAGGTTTCAGACAAAATGGCGTGGTAGTTTGGAAAACAACAAACTCAGGAGAATGTATTGTTGCTTCAGCCTATTGGGTAATAAGCATGGACTCCTCAAATTCAAGGGAAAAAATGGAATATCCTATGGGGCACAACACACTTTACTAAAACTTCAGCATTTCTTATGGCTAATCCTCAATGGTAAACTAGTGATAATGGACAAAATGAGAATGAGAAAAAGAGGTTGGATCAGCCTCCCATGAGAGTCCCAACTACAAAACAGAATAAAGAAAACATTTGTCATCCACTCATTAAGTGCCCTTATACTTATAGCATTTGGGAAATTCTGGCTCCAAGGAACACCAGCATAGTCCATTTTAGATAGATTTCACCAATAGACAACAGTCAAATCAAATTATCATTTTCATTTCAAAACCACACCAACTAATTTCTTGTTTCCCTTTTTAAAATATTTGGATCAAACAGAACAGCAGGATCTTTGAAAATGACAATCAATACTGGCAACAAGTGGTCCAAATTATAACCACCAAATTTGTAGTTGATGTACACCCAAATAATGGTTGAGAGGTTTGAATCTGCAAACATGTTGGACCTCTGAATAGCACAACAATGGACCATCCCATTCAAATATAGGCACTCCAAAACAACTGTGGCACCCAAATAAGTGGGAATCACCCTCCAAAGGATGGCTTAAGCTCAATTCTGAGAAAACTACCATTTCCAATACACACAAGGCAAGCATAGGTGTGATAATCAATAATCAGGACGGGAGACCAATAGCCGCATATCAAACCTATATTGGTCAAAAAACAAATAATATGTCAAAA
The DNA here is from genome assembly GCA_027924645.1 of Cunninghamia lanceolata. Lineage (NCBI taxonomy): Eukaryota > Viridiplantae > Streptophyta > Pinopsida > Cupressales > Cupressaceae > Cunninghamia > Cunninghamia lanceolata. The sequence continues at coordinate 709,994 of BSBN01001541.1, read as the reverse complement.
CTACTTGCTCTTAATCAAGGACTCCTAAGTCCTAGCAAAGAAAATATAAGTAACCAAATTGATAATAGAGGGAGACTCCAATATGATCATTCAGCTAACCACCAACAAACAAAAGGATAAATGGGCAACAAGTTTGAAAATGGAAAATTTAGTTAGCCATTCCAAACCTATCCTCAACCCAGTTTCACAGTTTCAGAATTCAACACAGAGTAGGTTACTATAATGGAGTAGTTGATGCTCTAGTTGAAACAGCCATTCTCCTTAACAACAAAGACTGCCAAATCTTCTCAAACAATTACTGAGAACTCCCACCACTAATCTGTCTTAATCGATGCTGACAACTAGCGAGATGAGCACCTTTTGATGACCTAAAGTCCACGAATTTGAAGATCAAACACTGTCATTAATATTTTTCCAAGCCTGGTATGGTAATATTCCCCTAGGGAATGTGCTTGTCTCCACAAGTCAAATTACTAGTTGTGAAAACTTTTGCCTTTTCCTTGCTCTTTTTTGTTGCCCCATGACCTTATTCTGTTTTATCCCCCCACATCTTTCTTATGTTCATACTTGCCTTTTGATTTACTTCCCCATTTTATCTTCCCCCATCTTGGCAACGTCTCCTTATATCCCACACCCATGAGACTATTAGCCTTCCATTTTTTAGCTTAAATTCGTCCTTTTTCCCCAACAACCCTTAAATAATCTTCCTCTCACCCCCCCCCCCCCCAAAACCCAACACCTCCACATTGTTCTTATCTTGCCCTTTACACCCTTGCCCATCTCCCACACTACCAAAGTGTTTAACTCCCCTGTCAATGCACCTTCCATTCATTTCCTAATGGCAAGGACATTGTAATTTGTCCTTATACCAGCATCTACAAATATTACTCTCTTTGTCACACCCTAGAAAAAGAAGGTGAAAGTCATACGACCTATAGAGACATTAAATGTTGCTGGATAAGAAGATCAGGATCACCCTTTTACTGATTTGCACTTACAAGAAACATTATTTATTGTACTTAAGATTCAGAGAAGATAAAAAATTAAGGTAACTGCAAAGTTTCAGGAAAGAATTAACAGGGTGTTTATAGGTGAATGGACTGTTGTTGGTGATGCAGACAATGTATATATCTTTCAATTCCATGTTGGCATTTTAAAGGATCAGAAGTTGCCTAACAAAATCAGCAGAATCCCTCCAAATTGAGTCACTTACGACTCATCCCCCTGTTTATGAATTCACTGAAACCAATGAAATAAAAAATTTAATGATTTCACTACCTCTGCTTAGGTCATCACATCTCACTCAATCTGCATCTTCAATGTCAGCACTTAAAAGGTCTTTTCACCTTGATTTATTAAGCTGCACACAAATCTTCATCAAATTGCAGCAGAGGAAAAGCCTTCACCTCCTCACAAAGGTTAACCATTATATAAGGTGATGTGAGCTACTGCTACTGCAGATGTAAATGTCTTTATGTGGCTAATAAACCCTTGAAGATTTATCATAAAGTGAAAGACAGAAAAGCTTTCAAGACCAAACTTGCAATCCTGCAGAGATCTGAAATGCCTGTCACAGCCACCCACAACATTGAACCCATCAGAATTGAAGAAGAGAGGACACTGACATCTAGAATAGTATCCCTCTGTAATGTCCCCATTTTCGAGTCCTATTGCAGCACAGTTGGAGCTGACTTTCTGGGTTGGTGACAGCATAACCAAAAGAGTATTTTGATGTCACCAGGGTGTTCGGGTGATCTAGTGGAGCTGGTTGACACTTTCCGGAGAGATTTTGGACAACTTGTATGTACTTACTATTTATAGTAAGTGCTTGCATGTCGACAATCTTTCTGGGTCTTTCTGGGTTTGTTCTCTTTGGTCATCAGGGAACACTGCTATTTTTAGAAAGTGTCAGTTTGGCGTTGTTTTGGTGACTTGGCAGTCAACTGTTGGCTCTCCCAGACTTTGCATTGAGCTCAAAGTTATCAAAGGGTTTGTGGATCCAGTTGGCACCTTCTGTGTTGGCTCAGTTTTCTTATGGCCGTTACTTACTATTTTTAGTAAGTTTGGATTCGGTACCGGATCGGAATTTTCAAAGTGGGGTTGGATGCGTCTCATCGAGACCTTTCCGGCGAGCTATAGATCACTGAATTTCGAGTTCATTTGGGCCTCCGTTTTAAAGTCCGTAAATTAATATTATTATTTAATATTGGACTTTGGGTTTTATTGGTTAAGTGATGAAAAATAAAATATTTAAAAGTCACTTAAGTCATTTTATGGAGAGTTCACATTGGGAAATATTAAAAAGTGAAATTAAAATAAATATTTCCCTCCAAAGTAAAACATCCCTCTTGGAGAGTTATAAAAGAGGGCAAAGTGCCTCATTTGAGATATGCTTGAACATATGATTTTGTTGGCTATTTGCTCTGCTAGGGTTTTTCCTGAGAGGGTTTGAAGAGGATTCAAACCAGAGGCTATTGGGAACGAAAACTCCCTCTAGTAACGGCATTCTACAGATGTGCAATACCACCCAAAGGTGCCATTGATGGTGGATGCATTCAGTATTCACATTTGTGCTGGAATGGGCTCTTGTAATGAGATTCGTGGATTCATTGTTCATATCATTTGCAGATTTTGTGAAGAATTATCTATGTAGATTGGATTGATTGATTTCATGGCTGTTTAGAGCATATTTTATCAAGGGTTTGGAGCTGATATTTGTTGCATTGTTGGCCGAACCTCCTTATGCATGGCCGTACCATTTCTAACAGCTATTTGGTGTGAGTTTTGACAATAATCTCTCTATATTGGTAGCCCTACTGTGGGAACTATTGCAGATCAGTCTCAAACCAGATTCAAGGAGTTTCTAGTAGATTTTATTGCATATCTCACTTGCAGCCAATCGTACAATGCCCTTGGAGGACATGGGTCTTTGGTGACTCATTTGTTATTTGTTGCAGCTTAATTTCTTCTCTATTGGAGGCGTTTAGAGCTCTCATATCATTGTAATCCATTGTCATGACCAATACTTTCAGTCTAATGGTGATTTGAAGTGAATTCAGCCATACCCACTTGTTGGTCCGACTACAGCTGTTGTATGAAGTTGCAAATCTCAACATGAGTATGTGATAGTAATTGTTTATTGGCCATTTTACTATCCAGGTATCTGTTAGTTTCTTCATATTCATTGTATATTTTCTGGGTTTGCAATATATGTTATATTTTCTATGCTCCGGCAACACATCTGCAGGAAAACTAAAAACCCCTTCTGCATTCTTCTATTTAGTCTGAAAGATCACACTAAAATAAAAAATAAACACATAAAAATATCTTTAAAAATTTACAAACAAGTACGGCACATTACAGTGGTATCAGAGCTAAAGATCTTGCCATCCTGTGAGGTCAGATTCAGACATGCAGATGAGAATATGAGACATACAGCTTAGCTTTGCATGTGAGTGATCAGCACTTGCATGAGTATTCAGAGTCATGGACAGGTTCAGTGAAAAAGATTTACAAGAGAAACTATACAATGCCGGTAGGAAACTTGGACACCTTCCACGGTCAACGAGGGTTCTACGCAGCATTTTGGAGGAAATGGATGATGAAGATTGGGAAGGACTCAGAAAGGATCTAAGAATGATACGACAGCATTCTAATCAATTGAAACAAATGATGGCCAATTATCGCCGCAGGAAACCTGATATTGATAGCAACAACAACAATGACGGAAAAAGGAACAATAATGGTGACAGAAACCAGGGAGATGGGAACAACAAGGAATGTGAAATAGAAACTCCTACCACCTATTTATTGCAGCCAAGTCATGATAGGAGCAAAGAAGATGAAGACCTGATAGCTGGGAAAAATGAGTCTAAGCCTTTGTATGATGAAAACAAGATCACTAATCAAGAGACATGCAAAGAGGAGCTTGCTGATTTGGAGGAGAATATAGCAGAAATGTGTGAAGCTGGGCCTCGCTTTGATGACGATCTTGAAGTCACTACTTCTGAGAATGAATTAAAAATGATTGATAGATTGCTAGAAGGTGACTTTGCAAGCGAACCTGAGAGTATTGATGCTGAAAGTTTTAAGTCCTCAAAGGACATAGGTGAAAGGTATGCGGATAAAGATTTTAAATCAGCCATGGGTGACAAATTTTGATGCTACCATAACCTTTGACCAGAGTAATGAAGGAAATGATTCATTTCCCTTGCAACTTGAAGATCCAAGTGACCTTTCAGAAAAGTTAGTTGATAGCACCCATGAGGATGCTTATCAAACAGGGAATGATAATATAGGTGGTGTTCTTAATTTTGAAAACAAATCTGATTTCACATTGCATGTAGCTGATCCTGAGCAGAGACCTTGTGGTTTTGTTGATTTATATTCACAGTTCACTGTTGAGGATGATAAGGAAGAGGTACAGGTGATTTGGGACAGCATTGGAGTCATTGATGACAGGTGTGAAGGTTCTGATTTTAGTATTCGTCATAACAGCAGTTCATTTCCTTTGCATGAATCCGATTGCAAGAATAAATTTGTAGTGACTGCTAATAACCCATTACTTGAGATGGGTGGTGATATGACATATGACAATCCACCTTTGGAGTTGGATGATAGAATTGTTTCTGGTTGTAGCATTGCACTTGGGAAAAATAACCAAGTGTGGGATCCGGGAGAAGATTCAGAACTTGAGACAAAGCGTGGCACTTAGCTTGGTTGTGAGGCAAGTTTATTTTGTCGGGAGTTCCCTAATGTTAACACTCAAAATTTGAGTGTTAAAAATGAATTATGTGATGCAGATTCAAGCTGCAACAAGTCTGATTTTGCAAATTAGACCTTAGAAGAGGAGAACAAATCAGAAAATTTACTTGTTGATGATGGGTCCCTGGATAGCTCTTTGGTTGAGCATGCATCTACATTGGAGGCAGCAATGTGCGATGATTATGTCCAATCTGCAGCTTCTATTATGTCATTGGAGCCATCCCGTGAGGTACATACCAACAATACCTTTGTTGAAGAAGTGTGCAGGGCTGATAGCACTCATGAGGATGCTTACCAATCGGTGAGTGATGATGATTCAGCCTCTTTCCATAGTGCAAATTGCAAATCGAAAGAGTTGTGTGATTCGTCACAGGGGTATCATCATTTGACTAGGCAATTGAAGGTTAATGACAACATGATTGCTACAGCTTTGGAACATTTTGATGTTGCTAGACAGATGTTGGCAACCTATGGTTGGAGTACTCCTGAGATGGATGAACACAATGATAGAGGACTTTCCCTTGCTGAGTTTCAGGCACTTAGAGATGCAATTGGGATCATGAAGAATAATTACCTACAATTATTATTTGATAGAGATCTTCTCAAGCTTGACGGTATTTATCATGATGCTCTAAGGGGAAAGGAAGAGGAGGTTGATGAGCTCACCTATGAGCTTGAGGTTACCACAGACTCTTTGAAGAGTACTCAAACAGCCCTTCAAGAGTCAAAGCTACGGCTAGATGAGCTTACCGTGGAGTTGAGCTTGCCAAAGTCTTCATCACCTATAGATACAATTCAGATATCTATGGCAATGAGTGGTGATGAGTATACATGCACGGACGGTGGTAATGAGTATGTGGAGGATGTGGCTACATCCATTTCAATTAATGGTACAGGTGACACAAATGGGACGATTGTTTTGGATGAGTGTAGCGGGGAACAATATGTTGCACTCGATGTTCCTGAGGTTAGTCCCATTTCAGGTGATACAGCGCATATGATTGATGACTCTTGTGGTGTAGTAGTGAATTTTCCAGAGAGTTGTGTGACAGATCACCACACTACTTCATCATTTTCACAGGAGATATGCAGGGCATCATCTAGTGGAGTGATCGGTCCTCATGTTGATTTGTTTCCCTCTCTTGGAAGCAAATTAGAGTCTACATCCCATGCAGCTGATTTTGATCGACAGCTTATTGAGCCACAGAGATGGAGAGATTAGCTGAAGGTTACTAGAGAGAAAGTTGATTCAACCTTATCTCGTTTAGATTGCACTCATAGGAATGTTGAGAACCTTCTTTGGACAGCAGAGTTGGAGGAGAGACAGTATGGGATCTCGACTGATACTCACATTCATGATTTGCAATTCATCAGGAGTGCTTTGGAGGAGGTAAAATCAAAATATCTCCAATTGTATCGTGATAGGGAGTATGCTATTGGGTACGCAGAGAAGGCTGCCAGAGTATCTACCCAGTTAGCTATTCAGGATCGGAGACATGACCCATATTCTAATTCAGGTGATGTGAGTGATGAGGAGTGTGTTCCCCATGACTATGTTGGTCAACCATTGGCATAGGCCAGTGCTTTTTATTTTGATTGCATAGTGAGGAGTGCTCGTCATTTCTCCTTTAGTCCACACACGGATGATCTGATGATACGTAACTGTGGATTGGCTCAGGATTTATACCATCCATTGTGGGATGAAGGGTTGCCATCTACAGAAGATGGAACTAGGGATTGCAAGTGGCTGACTCAGATATATTCAGAGGATTATTTGAAAAGTCAACGATCATATTACCATCATGGTGATATGCACCTGACAGAGTTTGCAACTTCTTTGTCTCTGAAATTTCCATTGGAGACATGGCTTCAGAGAGGTTGCAATGTCAGTAGGCATGATGGCCTATTTAGTTTTTACAACGGTGATGGAGGAGAGTTTTATCATTCTCTCGATTTGAGAGGAGCAGTTTCATATCTTCCAGCACCTATGTTGGATAGTCAGCACATCCATAGGAGTTTGGCAAGGGATGATAGGGGATGTTGTGGTTCAGACACTTCGAGATTTACTTACCCCTTCATGATTGTTGGATGTGAGGTTCTGATGTGTTGGGATCCAAGGGGTGACAGGTTTGGCATGTCAGTTCAGTTGGATTCCATTGTGTTGCTTCACCACTCTCTACATGGTGAAGATTATATCAGAGTAGCGCAATGGAAGTCAATAAGTAATGTGTATGGCAAACTTCCATATTGGCTTTGGGACCCAGCGGCTCCTATGTCTAGCAGATTGTTCAATACTGGGGTAGCTACTTACATTGGTGCTGAGCATGGTTTTACCTCTACCTAGCAGATGCAGTGGAGATGTTGTTGTACATTCTTCAGATTGATTTGGGATCCCAGTGTTCAGCTTTGGCATGCAAGTGCAGATTGCTTGAGGGCAAGCAATCTTTGGGAAGGGCGAACTGTAATGTCCTCATTTTCGAGTCCTATTGCAGCACAGTTGGAGCTGACTTTTTGGGTTGGTGACAGCATAACCAAAGGAGTATTTCGATGTCACCAAGGTGTTCAGGTGATCCAGTGGAGCTGGTTGACATTTTCCGGAGAGATTTCGGACAATTTGTCTATACTTACTATTTATAGTAAGTGCTTGCATGTCGACAATCTTTCTGGGTTTTTCTGAGTTTGTTCTCTTTGGTCCTCGGGAAACACTACTATTTTTAGAAAGTGTCAATTTGGCGTTGTTTTGGTGACTTGGCAGTCAACTGTTGGCTCTCCCAGACTTTGCATTGAGCTCAAAATTATCAGATGGTTTGTGGATCCAGTTGGCACCTTCTGTGTTGGCTCAGTTTGCTTATGGCCGTTACTATTTTTAGTAAGTTTGGGTTCAGTGCCGGATCGAGATTTTTAGAGTGGGGTTGGATGCGTCTCGTCGAGACCTTTCCGACGAGCTATAGATCACTGAATTCCGAGTTCATTTGGGCCTCCGTTTTAAAGTTTGTAAATTAATATTATTATTTAATATTGGACTTTGAGTTTTATTGGTTAAGTGATGAAAAATAAAATATTTAAAAGTCACTTAAGTCATTTTATGGAGAGCTCACATTGGGAAATATTAAAAAGTGAAATTAAAAGAAATATTTCCCTCCAAAGTAAAACATCCCTCTTGAAGAGTTATAAAAGAAGGAAAAGTGTCTCATTTGAGATATGCTTGAATATATGATTTTGTTGGCTGTTTGCTCTGCTAGGGTTTTCCCTGAGAGGGTTTGAAGAGGATTCGAACCAGAGGCTATTGGGAACGAAAACTCCGTCTAGTAACGCCATTCTACAGGGGTGCAATACCACCCAAAGGTGCCATTGATGGTGGATGCATTCAGTATTCATATTTGTGCCGAAATGGAGTTCTTGTAATAAAATTCGTGGATTCATTGTTCATATCATTTGCAGATTTTGTGAAGAATTATCTATGCAGATTGGAATGACTGATTTCATGGTTGTTTAGAGCATATTTTATCAAGGGTTTGGAGCTGATATTTGTTGCATTACTGGTCGAACCTCCTTATGCATGGCCGTACCATTTCTAGCAGCTATTTGGTGTGAGTTTTGACAATAATCTTTCTCTATATTGGTCGCCCTGCTATGGGAACTATTGCAGATCAGTCTTAGACCAGATTCAAGGAGTTTCCAGTAGATTTTATTGCATATCTCACTTGCAGTCAGTCGTACAATGCCCTTGGAGGACGTGGGTCTTTGGTGACTCATTTGTTATTTGCTGCAGCTTCATTTCTTCTCTATTGGAGGCATTTAGAGCTCTCATATCATTGTAATCCATTGTAATGACCAATACTTTCAGTCTAATGGTGATTTGAAGCGAATTCAGCCATACCCACTTGCTAGTCCGGCTACAGCTGTTGTATGAAATTGCAAATCTCACCATGGGTATGTGATAGTAATTGTTTATTGGCCATTTTACTTTCCATGTATCTGTTAGTTTCTTCATATTCATTGTATATTTTCTGGGTTTGCAATATATGCTATATTTTGTATGCTCCAGCAACACATCTGCAAGAAAACTAAAAACCCCTTCTGCATTCTTCTGTCTAGTCTGAAAGATCATACTAAAATAAAAGATAAACACATAAAAAGATCTTTAAAAATTTACAAATAGGTACGGCACATTACACCCTCTAAAGGAACCTGCCCACTATGTCAAGTATCTCTCTGGGCCTCTTTTATTCTTAAAAGACAAGTACCTTTGGCTCTTTTTTGAAACTCTGCTTTCTCAAAACCCACTTGTATGCTGATTAGGAAAATTTCAGACTTGGTCTCCTCTGTTTCCTTCCCGCAAACAAGCCTGAATAACCCTCCTGCTTTGGTCAATGTCCAATATTCAAATGCTATGGGAAATTAAAAAACTTGTCCTGTTAAACCAACTCCAATCTCTGCTGCTCCAACACTCCGAAGCCCCACTCCAAAAAACAGTACCCATTTTCACAATTACACCTTGATAATAAATATTGGAAATATCAATGACAGTATACAGGGGCTGAATCAAAAAATCGAAAAAGGATTTGATATGGTACTGTTCCAACAATGCATCTCACTCCTCTCCCATATTCAGTGATCGAAAGAAAATCAAAGTTCAAACCATCCTCCAAGATTGTCTTAAGCAACAAATTGATTAGACAGACCTAATCAGACAAAACTACTTGCAGCTCCAAACAACTCCTCTCCAATGAAAAAGCTAAAACACGCCTTCCTGAAATAATTCATTAAAATGACCAACAAGGCAGTCACAAGCAGCAAATAGTCCTTTGAACCTTTCAGACCAACATCAATGAGAGGAACCTCAATTCAATGAGGATTGGAATTTGAACGTTCAAAAAGCAATTCCTCTCAGGATTCCCGCATCATGGAATAAAATCTGCCATCCTAAAAAATATGTGAGGGATCAAAAATTGGCCTTTACCATTCCTGTGCAACACAATAGCTGAAGCTGCTTCTCTAGCATATTAAAATCTGTTTTGAAGTATCTACAAATGATGTTAAGAACAGAATGTTGGACATCTCTATATATTAGTTTTTTTTCTGTTTTACCATATAGAAAAAAGGTATTGAATAGTTATCTTTAGTTTCTATTTTCCTTGTTAAAATTGTTTTGTGTACTCTCTATATGTCATTAAGGATTCCTCCCAGTAAACGTGCAGTGCCTTCTCCTTCAAAGGGTTTTTGCAATATACATGTTTTCATATGAATATGTTTCTCGTTTATCCAGAAAAAAATCAAATCAAAGAATAAGACTTGCATGTGATGAATTAAATAATAAGATGAGCATATAGTGTGTTCAAGAGAGCATTCCTCATAATTGATAATAATGAAAGCATAGCAGGAATCAAAATGATGGTGCTTCTGAATTGCAGTATTTTCCAGTTTAGGATAATCACATAAGCTAATTACCACATAAAGATATGCTTCATATTGATTACATTAAACTGGTCCGTGGAATAATGCCACGATCTGATGGCAATGGAATATGGATTGAATGACTATTAATGTACAAGGATGGCACAATTGTATGAAAGGTAACTAAGATTCTCAGCATATTGGTTCTGAAGTGATACATATCTCTTCTGAAATTGAACAAAGCAACAATGGAAACAAAAGGTTGATAGTTTTTAAGAAAAAATATTAAACAGAGTACTCCATTAACAGTTGCAATAAAGAAATTCAGCATGGCAACCGCAAAATAACATGGTTTGCAACCAACCTGTGCCCCCTTTGCAAGATGCCTGAATGGCATCCATTTCTGCAACCAGCTGAATGGTGGGTATTTAAGCAACCAGATTCCCTGTATGCCCTTCCATAATAGTGGAAACCTTCTTTTGGAGACCCTTCTTACCACCTCTAATGCCACAGTTTTGAGCAAAAAGAACAACAAATGACTTGAAGATTCTCTAGTTATTTTTACCTGCTTCAACTTAACAATAGGAGCAACAGTATTTTGTAGAAGAGCCTTTGGAATTGATGCTACAAAGGAAGACCTATGACATGCCCCTTTTATCCCTTTCATATTGCTCAGCTCTAAAGTCCTGCTTGAACTTGAGTTTTTGATTGGGTCCTCCATGTTTACAGCTAATCTTCTGTTTCAGAGTAAGTAGCTATTTGTTTACTCCTTCACAAGGTAAATATCATCCCAAGTTGTGCAGTTTATAAGTTTTCTTGTCAAAACAGCCATGGATTCCCATTGTCCTTCAAAATTTTACTGAAAAAATCTTAGTCCATATTATTATCTTCTCTCAAGGCTCAAAACCAATCACCTAACCAAAGAAAGAGCCTTACAGTGACAAGATTCAATTGGTATTGGTATCGAAGATGATTTCACGTGGTTTGAGTTATTTTCATTTCAGGAAACACAATCTTGTAAGCATTCACATTTATAATATAACAACAAGTTATTGGCTAGCAGTTAAAATCTGTATTACTTTTGCATTTCTGAATCTGAATACTGAGATGACATTGCCCCAAATCCATGAAGATTTCCATCTTTCCCGTGCTTGTCAAGGTTTGGAGTGGACCCACAAACTCTGCATCTTTACAAATTCTTCTTCAAACCTTAACCGAGATTTAAGACCTCCAAGCTGGTAGATGTAAAATAACATGCAAACATCAATAAACACAGAAATATGTCATTACAGCAGCATAATACAACCAACAACAAGAATGGTAATTCTATGACATATTTATTAGATAAAGAGCTGTGAAGGAAACACACACTTTGCAACAAGATAATCCAAATGCAGAAACATCTCAAATTTTAAACTTCTAAACTCGTGCAAAGTTCCTAAAATGCATCTTCCTAAAGATGCATTAAAACTTACAAACAACATTTCTCACGAAAATATTCAAGCTTCATTTACTGAGTTGACAAAATTATTAAAACAAAGAAATTAAATACCAAGATCAAGATAATTCCTAGTAATATTGCTCTTTCAAAAGGTTTTTCAATAGCACCTATTTTCATGATGCACTAGCTTGTAAAGCAGATCCATTGTTGTCTCTGTCAACCATAATTACCCAGAGACTCGTACCCTAACCCTTTGTACTCATCTCCCCACGTCCTTGTCTCAGAGACGCATATGGGGATGTCTTCAAACATCAGGAGACTTCAGATGAATTTCTTCGCATCTCTATACAGTTGCTGCAATGAAATCATACTTGGATACATGTGTGACCATACAAAATAGAACTTCTTATGACTCTGGTTCCTTGCCGTTCCATGGAGCACAACCTCTACAACAGAATTTCAATTTATTGTACCATGTTCTGAACAGGCAGATGTGGGTATCATGAGTTCTGTAATTTTCTATTCTGGTAAGTAATTTTCTATTCAAATAACAATATAAATATCAAATATCTGCTTGCATTGCATCCCTAAAGATTTCTTAATAGAATTGCAATTTGCTTCAGAAGAAGAGTCGCAACACGGTACTTACTAGTCAACTATGGTCTAGGATCCTACATTCACAACATTATCTCAATCTATGAAGAGCTCAACATGTCCCAAAAATAATACTCCAACTTAATCATCTCCCTACCTTTAGTAGCATTAACTTGAAGAAATAGCCAATCACATTGACTCTTGAGGCAACTGCACTATGAGATCCCATAACCACCTTCCAACATTCCTTGAGTATTTAATAAATCAACACTCCCAACATCGCAGCCTAGCACTTCATATCTCCATTGAGCATGGACCAAGGACCCCCCGACAAAATGCCCCATACCATAGTTTAAAAACTCGACAAGTACTCATTTGACTCACCACGACTTGTGAGTTTTTCAGCTCACTGAGCCGAGTTAGGGGCGAGTTAGGCCGAGTGCTTGACGGGTTTTTCTCGAGACTCAGCCAAGTTTTTCAAGTTGACTTGTAAGTTTCAAGCGCAGACTCACCTGGCATCATAGTACAAAAAACCCCTATGATTTTCATTTTTTGACTTTTTATGCTCTTATTTCACCCAGTAGACAACAACTTTGGCATCCACATGACAAAACACGCTGAGAGAAGGGATTGGAAGAATGAAGATTTGGTCAGAAATAGTGAGGACTTTGTGGTAGAGAAAAGTTGAAAATATAGTGATAAAAATATGAAAGATAGTGTGTTGTCCCCAAACCCCTGTGAGGCGCACTGCCCCTCAACCCCATTGGGGGCTCTACCCCAAACCCCTGCCTACAGCTATCCCCTTGTTGCCCCCAAATCCAAGCCCTCAGTCCCCGTGTTCTAAGACTCCATGGAACTATGCCATTTATTGACTTGATGGGTCATATGACGTGATCTTTGAATTATGACAAATCGATGATCACAATAGACTTATGTGTTCTCTAAATGCATTAGTTTCTATTTTTCTGATGTAATTATTTTTTTTGGCCGATTTTTGTTGAGTTTTTGCCGAGTCTCGAGTTCAAGTCCAAATTTTGGGTTGCCGAGTCTACACTGAGTTCAAGTTTTCAAACTATGCCCCATACGAACACTTAGGTTCCTTTACTAATTCTAGTATACTCTCAACATTATTTGTAATCCTCGGATCATCAAGATCACCTGGCATCTGGTGACTAGTGCAAATGCACTATTGGAAATCCCTCGACAACCAAGCTTTAAACTTGAGCATCCTAAAAAGGACAAATTAGAAAAAGGCCTGAACCTCACCACCTTGAAAAAGGCATAAATACTAATAGCTTGATTCTAATCCCTAGTTACATTGTGGAGTATGTAGAACTTACTGAAAGGATGTAGTGAAATCTATTTGACTAAAAATCCACAACACTATCATCCTTGCTAAGCTTTCCCCTAAACTTATGAATCATGATATGACCTTGGATTCCATAGTCCATGATCATGATTGATAGTGCTTCTAGATTCAACTGTGTAGAATTTTGTAGAATCAACGTTTCAGATCACACTCCATGATCAATCATCAGGACAAGGAAGTTCTTTTGGCAGATTGCAGAACTTACCCCATTAAAAGATTATTAGTATATTAATGTAATAAAGTGTAATTAATTAGCTAGTAGTTAGGTGTAGTTAGGTATAGTTATTAAAGCAAGTAGTTGCAGTAGGTGATGTACCATTTAATATGGTAGCTGTAATAGTAACCTTTATAACTTTATAAAATGCTACTTTCACTCATTGTGAAGCGAGCCTTATTTGCAATTTTTCCTCTCATCTCTCTTCTTTGCAAATTTGCTAACATTGGTATCAGAGCCAATTGGTTAGGGTTAGGGTTTGATCGCGCAAAGGAGGTCGAGAAGAGGTCGTGCAAGGTCAGCTAGGGCACAAGCATCTAGAAAGGGTTTCTAAATTTCCAGCTAGGGCAAATCGCGCCTAGGGTTTCAAGGTGAAATTCAAGGCATATTTTCTGCTAAAATTTTGTTGCATTTTCTGGTCAAAAACACGGCCAAATTCCAACCAAAAATCGTGAGCCAAAGGAGGTAAAAATCACGCCAAAGTTCTGCAAAAATCACAGAGCCAAATTCTGATCAAAGTCGTGCCCATATTTTAGTCTAAAATTGCGGGCAAATTTCGACATTTTTGGATTCTGAGAATATCCACGAAAAACACAGTCGCGCTGCTAGCAACCAAGAAAATCACAATTTTAAGGTAATAGAGGTTGCGATTTTCAGCATTTAAAAGACACGAAATTTATCACATTTTTTTTGCAGAAAATTAGACCAAAATATAACACCTCCTTTTGGACGGGAAAACACCAAATTTGCCTATGAAAGTTGTGGCTAGGGTTTTTCAGGGTTGTTTTTGACGGATTTTGTGCAAATCCGTGGCGGCTAGGGTTTTTAACCCTTATTTCAGCATGCAAGTAAAAATTTCAGCAGCTTCTAGGGCATGACATTCAACAAAAATTTCTAAGTATTTATTTTTTTTAAATTTCCCTCAATTATTTTTTCGAGTTTTGGAAATTTCAAGTTGAGGGGGGGCTTTTAATATCTGGGGTGCCTAAATTTCAAGGGTTTGAAAAATTTGCAGACTCAATTTTAAAAATTTCCAGAAAAAAATTTCTAGGTCAAATTTAAAGGGGTTGTTCAAGTTTTGGGAATCAATTATTTTCTAAGATAATGGCAAATGTTCAAAATTTGGTACTACCAGAGGCACAAAATCTCACTGGGAAGAATTATAATATCTGGAGTCACAAAATACTCACGATCGCTAAGTATAGGATGTGTGACGGTATTATCTTTGAGACCAAAACCAAGACTGCAACCAACCTGGATGACTTTGACACGCGTCACAAGGAAGCCCTACTGCTACCCAAGTTGTCAGTTTTCCAATGATTTGGAAAGCCACATTTGCATCTACACTGTGGAATCACCTCAAAAACAAGTATAAGGTCTCTAAGAAAAGCCGAGTTTTGTATTTGAAAAACTTGTTATTTTCTACAAAACTGCATGAGGGTGGGTCATTGTCAGAACATCTCCTAAAAATCAAGGACCTCAATGATTAGATTATCATCATCAATAAACCAATGGACAACGAAGACACGGTTGCTCTGAGCATTAACAACCTGTCGCCCTCCTATGAGACCTTTGTGGAATCACTGAATCTATTGGCTGAAAGTCAAACTATGACTTTTAATAAGGTGAGTCAATATCTCTTGCAGAAGGAGCGAAGACACGAGCAAATAGGGGAATCTACATCCAGGACCGTGAAAAGTGCTTTTGCTGCTCGGTTTAAGAGCAAACCTCAAAACTCATTTGGCAACAAACCTCAGAATTCTTCTAGCAACACTTCTTCCATTCCATCCAAGAAAAAGGTGAAATGCTTTTCTTGCTATAAATTTGGACATGTTAAAAAGGAATACAGGAAAAGTTATACAATCTATCCCGAAAGAAGCATGGTGAAGCTAATCTGGCTATTGTCGTGGAAGAGCATGGTTCAGATGACAAGTTTACACTCATGGCATCTCTTTTAGACAGTGCTAACAATAGATATTTGGTCTTTTGATTCTGAAGTATCCCAACATTTCACATGTCACAAAGACTGGTATGTAAAGTTTACTATTGATTCTAGTCATAAAGATACATTTTCACTTGGCGATGGTAGATCACATGTTGTCAAACAAATAAGAGATGGTAGGGTTGTGTTAAATGATTCTCTAAATTTTCTAGTACATAATGTCCGATATGTTCTTGCCATGAACAAGAATTTATTGTCTATCAGTCAGCTTACTGAGAACTCTAACATTCAAGTCAGGTTTTGTGGAAAGAAGTGTATTGTATCAGATTGGAAACAAAATAAAGTTGTTGCCAAAGGCATTGGGCAACAAGGTTTGTATAAGCTTATTGATCCTGCTACAACTAATTTGCATGCCTTAGTTGTCAAAGATAATCCCAGTGTCCTTTGGCATGAAAGGTATGGTCCATAGTTGGAAAACTCGGACTCGGCAAAAACTCGGCAACTTAAAATTGCTTAAATTTCATTAGAAACATGTGTTTTTTGCAAAATTCAATGACAAGATGTATCCAATGAGTCCATAAATGAGTACAAAAGTGTTTTCTATTATATTTGATTGATTTGAATGCAAATTGAGTACAAAATCGCATCCTCATGCAGAATCTTGATGGCTAATAGCCTGATAGGCTGATACAATAGATAGCTGACAAAATGAAAATAGTAAAACTAAAAGTAAATAAAACATTTTACATCTTCCTCTTCCCTAATCTACTGAAAACTAGGGGAGAGGTAGAGTTTCTAGTCCTTGGAGTCCGCTATGGCTCCTCGCTTGGCATGGAAGGCAGTGACTCAACCTCCAGATTGGTAGTAAAATGTGGTGATAAGAGGACAATTTTTTTCAGCTTGCTAAAGTCTAAATTGACTAGGGAATGCATAGGGCCAATTGATTTGGGGGGGATTTCAACTGAAAAACCTGAGGAAGTGAAATCTTTAATAAAAAATTGGAGACCTATAACCTTGTTGAATGTGTCTTATGCCAAGGAATGCAGTAAGGCTTAAACACATTCTTCCTAAGATTATCTCCACTTCAGAGACAAGTTTTGTCAAAGGCAGATACATCTTAGAGAATCTTATTTAAGTTGGGAGGGCATGGGTTGGGCAAAAATTCTGGTCAAAATGCATGTATGGCTCTGTTAGATTTTGAAAATTCTGGTCAAAATGCATGTATTGCTCTGTTCAGGAATAAGTTCTGCAAAATTATTGAAAACTCTTTTCATGATTCTCTTGCCCAGATGGAGGTAAATGGTACTTTGACTAATCCTTTTGATTTACTAAGATCAAATGTGGTGATAAGAGGACAATTTTTCTGCGCCCGTGAGTCTAAGCCAGAAACTCGATGAGTTTTCTAGCGAGTAAATGCCGTAAAAACTCGCCATACAGAAAAACTCACGAGTTTTTCATGACTCGACGAGTCTTCCATCTATGGTATGGTCACCTGAATCTTCAATATTTGGCCAAACTTGACAGAGCCCATATGGTTCATGAGATGCCCCCTATACAAGAAAAATAGAATTTATGTGCTACGTGTTTGGTTGGAAAGAAGAAGAGGAAGTGGTTTTCTAAATTTCTACAAAAAGGTGCATGGTGTGCTAAGGGTCTTTTGGATCTCATTCATGCAGATCTTTGTGAGCCTTCGTGGAAGTCTCCCACTATCAATGGATCAAGGTACCTCCTATTATTAGTGGATGATTTCTCCAAAAAGATGTGGGTTTACTTCTTAAAAAAGAAGTCTAAATGCTATGGTGCCTTCCTCAAATTCAAAGATTTGGTGGAAACATTCATAGGGCATCAGATCAAGACTCTACAGTCCGATAACAGGAGAATTTACCTCTACTCAATTCAAGAAATTATGTGAAAAAGAAGGTATTCAGTGCCAGTTAACAGCACCATACACTGCAACAAAAGGAAGTGATTGAAAGGCGTAACATGACCATCATGGAAATGGCACGGTGCATGATGCACAACCAGAACATTCCCTACCAGTATTGGGGAGAGGCTAGGAACACAGCAGTTTATATTTTGAATAGATGTCCATGAAAAGCTTTGCAAAAAATCACATCGCAGGAAGCTTGGACCGGTCACAAACCTGACATAACTTTTTTTCGTATTTTTGGTTCAGCAGCATACAGTTTAGTTCCTCAATAGAAAAGACATAAACTAGATTCCAAAAGCATCAGGTATTTCTTTGTTGGTTATAGTGAACAATCTAAGGCATACAAGCTTATTGATATTTCCACTAACAAGGTCATTGTTAGTTGGGATGTTGATGTAAAAGAAACAAAGACATATTTTTCAAATGTTCAGTAGGAAGTCAGTGAAGACCTTGAATCTAGGATTATGATACCTTTGAAGGAGGAACCCTCCAGTTCATCAAGTCAACCTGCAAGTCAATCTATGGTTGGTTCTACACTACTTGTCTATCAGAGACACAGAACTAAAAATGTTTCCACTCCAAGTAAGACTCCAGTTGAGAACTTGCCTTTGTAGCATTCACCGAAGACACACCAAAAACCTAAATGGTATTATTCCACTTTGGAAGGTGTATGTGTGGATGAACTTCCTACATCAAATGAACTTCCTCAGAGAAAATGCCAAATGATAACTAGTTCAGCTTTTAAGCATAGTCATTTTGCCCTATCTTCTGATCTTTTTTAGGTTTCTGAACCGCAAAAGTTTTCTTAGGCATAAGGGAAACCAGAATGGGAAGCTGCTATGAAGGTTGAATATGATGCATTGATGAAAAATCAAACTTGGGAGTTGGTCGAATTGCCTCCATGTAAAAAGCCCATTGGGTGTAAATGTGTTTATAAAGTCAAATGCAAAGCTGAAGGTTCATTGGACAAATACAGGGCACATCTCGTTGCTAAGGGATATTCACAATAAGAAGGTATAGACTTCGATTTGCTCCAAATGCAAAGATGGTCACATTCCAGTTACTTCTCTCCATTGCCGCTCAATTTGGTTGGAACGTATATCAAATGGATGTCAAAAGTGCCTTCTTGAACGGGGACTTGGATGAAGAAGTCTACATGGTTCAACCTGAGGGTTTTCAAGTTCCTAGACATGAACATTTGGTTTGTAGGTTAATTAAGTCCCAATATGGACTTAAGCAGGCTCCTAGAGCTTGGTATCTTAAAATTGATAAACATCTAAAAGATATTGGATTCAGAAGGAGTCTTTCTGATCCAAATCTTTATGTCAAAAGCGATGGTAATGAGATTGTAATTGTTATTATATATGTTGATGATCTTGCCATCACAGGTAGCATAGACACTGCAGCTTAGCAAGTAAAATCAAAGTTGTGTGCAGCTTTTGACATGTCAGATCTAGGACTCCCACATTATCGCCTAGGGGTTGAGTTTTGGCAATCTGGTCACAACATCTTCATGGTTCAAGTCAAATATGCCACAAGTCTTTTGGAGCGTTTTGGGATGGCAAATTGTAACTCATCTTCTACACCTATGGAGGTTGGGTTGAAGTTGTCAGCCTCTAATGATTAACCCTCGGTCGACAAATCACACTACAAACAGTTGGTGGGCAACTTGATACATCATACAACCACTAGATCGGAGCTTTGCTTTATTGTTAGCTATCTCTCTCAGTTTTTGTCGAAGCAGAAGCTCTCTCATTGGATAGCTGCAAAGCAAGTCTTGCGATATGTCAAAGGCACTCTTGACTTTGGCATACTCTACCAGAGGACAAAAGATTTTGGATTAATTGGGTATACAAACTCCGATTGGGCAAGATCTGTAAATACTCAGTAGTCTAAACCGGATACATTTTCTCCTTGGGTTTAGGAGTCATTTCTTGGTAGAGTAAGCTTTAGCAAACAGTAGCTCTATCCTCGACTGAAGCTAAATACAAAGCAACTGTGAGTGTCAATTGTGAAGCAGTTTGGTTACGCAAAATCTTGATAGATCTTCAGCTTCCTCAACATACTCCTACATCGCTTTTCTACGATAATCAAGGAGTATTGAAATTGGTGAAAAATCCTATGTATCATGCTCAAACCAAACATATCGAGATTCATCATCACTATATTTGGCAACTGGAGATTGTGAAGACATTTCCCTCCACTTTTGTTCTTCTCAAGAGCAAACCACTAGTTTAATGACTAAACCACTTGGTCTTGGTTACTTTGTCAAATTTCGGGACAAGCTTGGTGTTGTTTCTGGTTTAGTCATTAAGAGGGGTATTAGTATATTAATGTAATAACATGTAATTAATTAGCTGGTAGCTAGGTATAGTTATAAAGCAGGCAGTTGCAGTAGGTGATGTTCCATTTAATATGGTAGCTGTAATAGTAACTTTTATAACTTTATAAAATGTTGTTTACATTCATTGTGAAGCAAGCCTTATTTGCAAATTTTTCTCTCATCTCTCTTCTTTGCAGCTTTGCTAATAAAGAGGAGAGGGGAGGGAGATGGAATGAGAAATGATAAAAAGGGAATCTCAATTCAATAAGGTTGAATCAATTAAAATTTCAAAAGATACCAACCTACAATGGTCAAAATTATATACAAACCAAAAAGCTTATAAGATGTTGAAAGAAGATGCATACAGAATCCACGAAGATAGGAAAATGACAGATTGAACTTGGGAAACATTCAAATTCAGAATACAATTAGTATTACTAATAAACATTCAAATTCAAAATACAATTAGTATTGCTAATAGCAAAATGAAAGTTAAGATGAGAAACAGGATGCAACTA
This sequence comes from Cunninghamia lanceolata, assembly GCA_027924645.1. Classification (NCBI taxonomy): domain Eukaryota; kingdom Viridiplantae; phylum Streptophyta; class Pinopsida; order Cupressales; family Cupressaceae; genus Cunninghamia; species Cunninghamia lanceolata. Next base: position 689,502 of record BSBN01001541.1, on the reverse strand, counting down.
GAACTAGTTTATTGCTCTTCATGCATTCCTATCCTTGTGGGTTCTATTTGCATCCTCTTTCAACATCTTATAAGTGTTTTTAGTGTGTATTTTAACATTGTAGGTTAGTATTTTCTGGATTTTTAATTGGTTCAACATTGTTGAGTTGAGATTCCCTTTTTATCGTTTTTCATTCCATCTCCCTCCCCTCTGCTCTTTTTTAAGGGGGTAACCTCTGCAATCTACCAAAAGAATTTCCTCATACATCTCACAGAGTGTAATCTGAAACGATGCTAAAAAAATTCTACACAGTCGAATCCAGAAGCACTATCAATCATGATGATTAATCAGATTATATTATATCCTTCACAGCAGAGGCCATTTATTTAAAATGAATATAATTAAATCAAAGAGAAGCTTCACCACGGGAAATGTGCATTAATTTTAATCGAAGTATTGTGACTCGACAAAATCAACTTACTCTTGGAATTCCAAAATATCTGGCGCTTGAAATAAATCATGAAATTCACAACTTAAGCATTGAATTGAAACTCTGTTTCCTCACTCAGTATAAAGCAAGGAATCGATCAACTGGTTCCAAGGGGCATGACAGTTTACTCCATAAACCTACCACTACACATAAATCATCCCTAAACCTACACAAATCTATAGAATTCATTTTAAGTTCCTCGAACCCTAATCAAATTATTAAACCAACACCGACAGCAATCTAAACAATTGCAAAAACGATTCAACCCTATCGCGAAGAACAGAAAACATATAAAGAATTATTCTACAGTTTCAAGAAAGCTGTTGCAAAACAAAGACATACCAAGCAATTTTTCTTTAAAAAACATTTTTTACAACAAAAAAGATGGGGTGTTTGCAGATTCACCGCTTACCTCATTTCTTTGGCAAAAGTCTTCCTCAGAATGATAATTAATCATACATACTTCGACTTTCAGAGCTTATGTTAAACTGAAATTTGATTGTGTCAACATGGCATCGGTGAGAGTGGCTCTTGATCCATATTTGAAATTATATTTAGGAATCTGTAATTTGTTTCGGGACTTTCTCTAAATTGACGGGAAATCAAGTAGGCGTCAAACGATGGGCATTTACTCGTCATTAAACCCGGCGGAAATATGGATGTATTTTGGCGGCATGACGTGCATGTGATTATTATGTATGTATGTATGGCCCCTCTTGCACGTCACCGTCAACTTCATGATATTTCGTCTACCCTTCTGCCCTTTCATAAGTTTTCTATAGTCTTTTCTTAAATTTAGGTGAATCGGTCTTTATCCATTTATTAGGGGAACGTGCCGAATTCTTCCTACTAAATTATTAGCTATCAGAATGGCGTGTGGGAAAATTACAAATAATGCAATAAATAAATAACAACTAATTATTTTAAATTGTAGAGATGAGATTCATGGTTGAATTGAAAATAAACTTAAGAAGGGTATTCAATTTGAAATTTAATTTAATGAAGATAATGTTGTGTTAGGTATTATGAATTGATTTGTTAATTTATCAAAACTTTTTGTGATGTCAAACGAACATTTTTAAATTTGTCAACTTTCTATCATATGCTCTAGTTCACTTTCATGATTGTGGAACTAATCATTGTGAGTGTGGATCTAAATCTACCCGCAAATTTAAACATGTGTGCACAAATATGAACTATGTTGATCTATCTATCAAAATTATGCTCACCTTGATGTCTTTAACATGGATCTATAAGGGGCGATGTCTATAGCATCATTTAGGAGGTTGTTCGACGAGGAATGTTTTCTTTTGGTCAAACCTCTATTGCTAACTCTTATACAATAAACAAACATGCAATGATGTCTAAGATGTTGGTGTAAGCAAATGTTGCAATGTTGATGTTCTCTATGTGATAATGTCATTAGAATAAGAGCTCCCAAATGATTTCAAATGAATTAGGGTTTATCCTTAAATAGAGCACATAAATTAATGATTTTTGAGCTTTGGTTGGCTCATAACAACTAGTTGGAAGGAGTCAGCAAGGGCCCAAATGAATTAGGGTTTATCCTTAAATATAGCACATAAATTAATGATTTTTGAGCTTTGGTTGGCTCATAACAACTAGTTGGAAGGAGACAGCGAGGGCCCAAATTTAAATTTGAATTTTGAAGTTCAAGAGTCATTTTCATACCCATTGAACTAAAATAGTTCAATTATGTGGCTATGGATCTGACTTGGGTAAAGGAATGGTTAAATTGAAGGTTGAAACCAATTCTTGGGAATGCGTGCAATTGGAGTCAAGTAAGGATCGAATATTTTGCCAACTTCCATGCTAAAATACACCACTTGTACACTAGTCACTGCTCTAAGGACAAATAGGTCAAAGTGAGTCCAAAATGAAGGGGGAAAGTGCAAAGTCTATATTTTTCACTGTTACATTTTGCCCCCCATTTTGAATTGCATGTGAACTACTATGAAGATGTGTGTCAGAGTAAAACAAGTAGTCAACATGAGAGTAAAATATTTCATACACTCAAAAAGGATACAAATAAGGATATCAATTCGATACATTATCCTTGCTTCGAGTGCTCCATCTTGAAACCTACAAAACAAAACAAAAAATCAATGAGTAACATTTGTCAAGCATTTAAAATAGGTAGTAACTACAATTTGCTTGAAATGTCAAAGATAAAAAAGCAAAAGGAAATAATAAAGGTAAGGTGGATACGTCTATTATAGAAATAAGGGCTCTACCTGAAAAATAGAAAAGGCAAGGTGGTTCCATCTAAAAATGGAAATGAAAGTGAGCTAGTCACTACAACCATACTCATCAAAGGAATGTTAGTGATATTATATGCCCCCTCCAATTGGTTGCATACAAGGGATGCAAGGAATTGGATGAAAGGAGAAAAGTTATAAGCATGTAAAAATGTAAAGATATCACTATATGATAAACATGTAACGACATAATAATATATGATCATGAAAGAGGAAGCAAGATGCCCCCAATTAGTGCAAATAACAAGCACCAAATCCATGAATACTAGATAAGAAACATAGAGCAATGTAAGATGTCATTGTGAAAAGCATTGATAAAGTGTAAGCATAAGATCATAAGTTGTAATCACAATAAGTATAAGTGAGCATTTAATCATCATAAGATAGGATCAGTGTAAGCATATGGTTAAGCATGATATAATCATAAAATGCACATATTATAAGCATGTGAGTATAACATCGCCAAAGGAGAACAAGACGTGTGACATTTAAGGGAGATGCCCCGAAGTGGGGAAACACAAAATGGAAGAAACATGTAACAAGACATAAGACATATAAAAGATGAAATGAGAATAAGAAAAGATGACACACAAAAAAGTCTTAATCAAAAGGGCCAAAGTGAAAAGGGAACATGAAATAATGGAAGAAATGATAAAGGAGGAATGCAACATTCATGGCCTAATAAAATGGCCAAATAAAAAATGCAAAGCAAAGAAGATATGCTTTTGGTCAACACAGTGAGAGTGGTTTTCAATCACTCAATACTTTGCATTGTCCCAAATCCATGATAAACAAAACATATGACCAAAAAAAAGTAACATAAAAGTAAAAGAAAAATATATAGATATAACAACAAGTTTCAAATAGTCAAAGTTTCAACCAACAATGCAAGAAGAATCTTCCCTTAGTAGATTATCTCCTCCTAATCACAAATAGCTATCTCATCATCATGTAATAGAAAACTCTCATCCGCATGTAATGTAGAATTTTAACAAATATACTTGAAAGAGGTGAAATTTATATTTTAGTTTTTTGTATCCAATGTTCTTGCTTTCTTAGAGGTGGCTCTATGTGAGCATTCTATGCTTGTTTAACATATGATTCTTCCTTTGGTATCCATCTAGTAGTATTCTTTGACAATGAACCAAGATTTTGATTTATAATTTACAATACCTTTATTCTTTTCATTTTTCATAACAAATGTGTAATCAGTTGTTCATAAGGATCTCTTGAAAATATACAAATGGCTAATCCCTTAAGCACATGAATTGTGTGATGAACAACTTGAGATTCCCCAAGCCTTTTATCTTCATTGAGTGATTTGAAATAAAAAAAGGTGCATAAAGAACTTTTGATTTTATCATTGTAGGATCATTATGAATTTTTTATTCATCTCTTCATTTTCACATCAATGTTTTTCCTTATAATACTTATTTATGTTATGCAAATCATCTTTTCTTTCATATAGAGTTGCTTTTAGGGTCTTAACATAAGTATCCAAAGTAGATTGACTTAATTCACATAAAGGCTTGTATGGATCTCTAACAATTTTAGCCACTTTACCCTCGTGAACATATTTGACAGATTGATGCAAAATAGAAGGTATTGCTTTACATTGTTCTATTCATGGTCTACTAAGTAACATTGAAAAATCTATTCAAAGAAAGACTAGTGTGACATAAATTTTGTACTTCTTTTGGACCAACCTCTAAAGGTAAAATAATGTAACCCATATTTTCAATCAATACACCATTTGTCATCTTTAATGATACCCCTGAATGTGCATAGGCTTGTTGTTGAATATAGTGATTAAACAAAAATTGCTTTGTGCAAACATTAAATTAACAATCTTTATCTATCAAGAGGGCATTACATGGTGAACCATCCACATATCCTCTAACATATAATGTGATGCAGAGGCATCCACACTATAACCTTCGCATATAGCATGGATGTCTGCAGCCCATCCTCATCATCATCATCTTCGCCATCATCATCATATTCCACTTTACACTGTCCGCATCATCATCATATTTCGGACAATCACGATTATCCTCATGCCGACTACTGTTCACCTCCTCCGCCTGTCGCCTATCATCATCATGATATTCAACGGGCGCAAACATCCTCCTGTTGCACTGTTCATCGGGCTTCAAACACTATCGGCATCATCATGACCTTCAACACTCTCTTCGTCAGCAGGATATCAAATATCCGGTTGCTCCAAATATCCTGATGACGATCACCTTCAGCACCTTCCCTTCGATGCTCCGCTAGCCGACGACACAAGCAACAGCATCATGATCTACTTTATCCGGTTCTCTCGAAACCTCCTGATGATGTTAATACAGCCTTCTGCCGATACCAAAGCACTCAACGACGGCAGGATAAACTCGCGTAGGGGGATATCTCAATATCCTGATGACGATGACGTCATATCCTGATGACGATGACGTCACCCAATATCCTGATGACCTCTTCAACACTTAGCCAAAAAACAAACTTTCATTCTCGCATCTACTCGCGATACGCGGATGATTGGCACTCCCGATAGATGATCCTGATGCCGATACACTCCTCCTCGGCTCCTCCAGATGATGATCACCCCGACGCACTTGCACTTCATGCACTCAAAAACATCATGCTCTCCTCCACTTATCCAGATGACGATGTCCGAACTGACTGCAGGATACTCACCGAGATATCCTGATGATGCCGTTTTGACGAACTTCTTCACTTAGCGAAATTTCACTTCGCCGATCCTCCAGGGATGACCCGATCCACTCTCAGGGTGATCTTCCAACTCGAACTTATCAACTCGACCTAGCACATGCCCATGCTAGGGTCTTCAACACCTCTTGACGGCGAACCTGCACACCTGCATGCGAACAGAAAACAAACTACAACCTACCCTACTGTACATCGCCATTCCACCGATCAGACGGATCAACCAGTGGAATGGATCAGTAAATCCATGAAACCTCTCAAACCAGCAAATCGATTTAACAATGGAATCCAACCAGAGAAAAGACACAAACAGGATCACTTTATTTGATTTCAAAAGATGCAATACAATGATCAATCTCTCTCGCTCTGCCTCACTCTCGCAAAGTCTGATCGATGATATCTATCTGTCTATGCAATATCAACCGATCTCATGCTTAAATAGATTATCCTACGAGTACTACTGACCCGACTCCAAGCGGCTGGGAACTCTCCAAGCGGCTGGGAGATCCAACCGGACCCTACATCATGACAGCTGTTATAACCAACTAACTAAAAATAGCAAAAGCCTGGTCAGCATGATCTTGTCATGATCAGCGTGACCTTATTACATGCATTTGGTCTTAACAGACCTTCTTGGAAACATAAACAAGACCTAAAACTACTAACTGCCTCATGAAGGCCAGCTGTCAGGTAGGTGCTTCTGCACCATAATGGCCCATAACAATTATTCTATGGAATCTCATGATCTAAAAATGTAATAAATGGTGGAGAGGAAGAAAATGAACTATCTTTACTATGAGCCATGCCCACAATAGAATCCATAGTTGAATGCGACTGAAAACCAAAATGATGTTCACCCATATCATCTATATCCATATGTGTCATATCACTATTTATAGGTTCGTGTGCTTGATGGAAGTGCACATTGTTAGCATGACTATGTGATGGGAAATGATTTTTATAAAATTTGTAAATTTTTATTAAGAGAAGCCATGGAAGGATTGCCCCCATTGTTAACACCATTTACATTTATTATATTATTATCTATCAAATCTTGTACCTTATGTGTCAAAGCCATATAACTTTGTGTGGGATGTCCCTTAACTCTATGATAATTACAAAATAAATTTGGATTATATCCTTTAGGTAGCCCTCTAGATGAATCCAATGGACAAATAGGGGAAGAGTAATCATGTTAGAATTAAACAAACTTTAAAACATATTGTCTAAGGGATCAGTTAACTTTGTAAAAAAATTAAATTTTGAGGCTCAAAAGCAATTACATTAGAAGCATTAGCCACACAATGGGTGCAAGGCTCTCTCCTTTTTATTGCTAACCTTTTGAAAACTATTTTGCTTTTGAATTTTGGAAGGGTAGGAAGGCGTAGAAGGCACATGAGAAGATCCATATTTAAACACATTGGAAGTCAACAACTTTAGTTCTACATTCTTGACATAAGCACACAAATCCATAAATGAAGAGTAATTGTTAGATATACATTATCCTTAATATGTAGCAACAACCCTTGGAAAAAATGCTACAATTTGTCATTAAGAAGGCAATGTTTCATTTAGCACATAAATGCTACAATCTAATAACACCTCATTAATTCTCTCATTAGATCTTTGGGCACACTCAAATAAATCATAAATTGTGATCTTTAAGTCCCTATTCACATGTAAATGATCAAGGAAGGCCTTGGACAAATCAAAATAGGAATGAATGGTGAAAGGAAAATATGACTAATTCCTACTTAATAAAGAGGAGAACAAAGCAAGTAAACTAGATCTACAAAATTTTAGGAGAATAATGACAACAAACACACAATATACCATGGGAAAATCCTTGTAATGGAAAAACCTAGTCTCCAAAGCACACCTAATGTATTAATCTTCAAATAGGGTCATAATACATTCACAGAGTATATGTGCTTTGATGGAGAACAACACTCTAAATTTAGAGAAACTTTGACATCATAACCCTGCAAAAAACTAACCACACGATCTCCATCCCAAGCCCTCAATATTTTAACCTTGGAGACCCAAGAAACCACTAATGAATGGATTCCAAAACCATGGGCTCAAAACAATGAGCTAAGTCATAGTGAAATTGGTCCAACATGGACCCATGTGCCCTTCTCCAAGAGTAACTCCTCCATAACTAGAATGTAACTCTTTATTTGACCATTTAATCCCTGACAGGTTGTTGTAAGGTCCTAATACTTTAGTTAAAAATCTGTCAATTATGTCAACTAGACAGTGTCCAAAGGCTGCATGCAATAGGGGATATTTTTGGACATCTCACTTAGTGCAGATTTTTTGAATTTTTGAAAAGTTTGAAAATAGAAACTAAACTAGAAAGCATGAAATTGTTTAAGTTAGAAAGCAAGAAATTGTTTAAGCTAGAAAGCATTCAAATTCCTATTCTAGAAAGCATGTATATCTAAGAATAAACACTTGCAGTTTAACTATGAGATTAAAACAAAGGCAACTAACTACTAACTAAAAGTACAACTAACATCTTTTAATCAATAGCTAACAACAGTTTTATGAATAGAGTGGGTGCTCCAGAAATTTCAAGTAAATAGAACTCAAAGATGATTAACTTAAAACCACAACCTGCAAGAACACATAATAGATCTCAACACAAAGTAACATTTATCTAAACATAACATGCACAGAACAGAAATAACAACATTAACAATGAAAATACTTATCTACTCTATGATCCCTCGAGTGGCCAGCTCTTGGGTGTTCCTACTATCAGTTCAAATCACATTCAGTACTTTAATAACTCCACAACAAATCCCATTCATAATACTCTCATTACTCATAACAGATTACTCAGAACAAGATTGACGATATTCATTCATGTCATAAAAGTATAACAGTACAGTACAAAGAACATAACTGAACAGTATATCTAATATATCATAACAACATAGTATATATATCCAAGTTTTGAGCAACTATTTATGATTGCACTACTCTAAGATCCTATATTTTAGATGACAGTTAAATGCCATTGAAGGAGTCTTAAAAGCAAACATAATTGAAACTAACTGATGTTCATGACATAAAACATAGTAAAGGCTCTGAGTAGAGTCATAAAGTCTCAAATATTCTTAATAGAAAATAACAAAATGCTTTAAAAGAAGTCTTTCACTATGCATGCCTAAATTTTTGGTGCCCCAACTTTCGGCGCTCTGACTTCAACCACTTGAAGTTCACTCCTTTCATAAGCCATGCATAAGTCCTGCACAATTACTCAAAGTCTACACCATTATATCAACATTAGTAGCTAATTCCAATCAATTTGAGAAATAAAGATTTATACACCATTTTATCAAAAGTAGACAATTATTGCTTCTAAAAATAAACAAATTGGCATGGCTGGGGTGGTTGGCAACAATAAAAAAGAGGTATTTAGCTCATCATAAGAATGAGGTTGTTTATACCTCATGCCTGAGCAAGTCCTCCTGCTCTCTAATGGGCTCTTTGTCTTTCTACATCCCTCTTTCTATTGAGTTCATCATATTTCAAGCTGAGATCATACATATCCTCTACTTCCTCATCTAAATGATCAGGATACTTAAGAAAACCCTTGTTCAACTTAATCCTCATCTGCCATGCATGTAAGTCCCTGGGATCCTATTCTGTAGTTACTAAGACTGCAGGGGGTGGTTGAAAGATCAGTGGAGGTCTGTAGCGCATTCCTATCCACTTGGTTTTGAACTGATGTAATATTTATGTTAATGATTCATCCCTTTTGTAGGACCACCTTAGGTTGGTGGGGGAGATCATCTCCCTCCATTTTAGATACATAGATAAAGGAGTATACCTTTCTTTGCAAGCATTCTAGGCTCTATCTATTAACTATGGACCATTAACTTTGAAATCATCAAAACAAATCCTAATGCTTTCATTATACTTTTCTTCCATAGCCTCATACTTCTTAGTTCTCATGAATTATGCTTTAAAAGCAAAAGGCTTGCGGTTAGGGTATCTCATTTGAAGCCCTACAGTTCTTTCTGCTTGGAGATACTCCCTGGTTCTATCTTGCTAGTGAAGTTGATTCTGCATATTGGACATGAATGCCCCACAAAAAGATTAATAAAGAAATTACTATATTTTTCCATAAACAAATTGTGTATAAAGAATTCACATAGCAAATTTTGTTGATCAGATGGTGCCCCTTTGAATGCTTCTAGGAATTGTTGATCATCTAGATCATGAGGTAGGTTGCAGGAAATTCTTAAAAGTTTCCATCTTAATAATTGTTCATTGAGAAACATGGAATACAATCTAGATGGCTTTCTGCAGGCTAATAACATTTCTCCAATGTTAAATGCATCTGTTTTGGCTTGATACAACATGTCATAAGATTCTCTTAGTAACACCATTTCCTTTTTGAGTCTAGTTTTTTTAGCTCCTGCTTGCCTTAGGAAATGGCATCTCTCCATTCGCTTGGTCAACATAGGAGGAATGTGGACTTGGAACCACTCCATCTTAGTTGGCTTAGTCTACACTTCTTTTGATTCCATCATTGGTTTCACATTGATTTCCTGCAAATCCTGCTCTAGCTCAACAGTTTTGCTCAGAGCTGCATTGATTTCAAGTTTTTGTTTTTCCTATTTTTCTACAAATGCTTTGAGAGATTGCACCAGATTATCAGTTAGACTTTTAATCTGTTTATCTTTTTTTCAGATAAACTAACCAAATACTCTTTATCCTTCCCATCAATTTGTTGCACTTGAGACTCCAACTCTCCAATGGTTTTATCCTTCTGCTCCAATTGGGCTCCTAAAGTTGTGATTTCTTGATCCTTTTGCTTCAAAAGTTTAGTTTACATGCTTATTTTCTGTTGTTGCTTAGTTATCTGCTCCTCATTTTGCTACAGTTTATCTTTTAACTAAACAATTTCTACCTTTAATTCTTCTAATTCTATTTTATGTGATCATATCTTTCAATTTCTGCATTAATGGAAAGGGGAAAAATAGAAATCTCTGCATCATTGCCAGTCACATGTCCTTCATTATTTACTTCCAGTGGACCTTGTTCTGTGTCATCAACAACCAGGGTAGACAATTGTTGACTTAGGGGGACTCTGTTAATTTCTTGTGTTTCCAAAGACTGTTGTGAAGGGGAAATTGGTTCTATAGACTCATCCTCAACAAGTATATAATTTGTCAACTGTTCTCCTATTTCTCCTCGTCTTGTCTCAGGTGGGACAACCTCCTTTTCAGACTCAGGGGGTTTATTTCTATCCAGAGTTTGCTTTTCACCTAACTGGGTTGTATTTTCACACAGCTTGGTTGTTGTTTCACAAGGTATATTTTCACACGGCTGGGCCACATTCTCATATGATTGGACTATAGTTTCATAAGGTTGCCTATCTTATCTTTTCTTTTTAGGAATATGCGGCTGATGACAAGCTGCAGCACAACTAAATTCAATAGCCAATCGTTTGCTTCTCCTTAAAGGGGGGTCTTTGCAATTTCATCTCAGGCTTCTTTTCCTTTTTGTGGGGATGAGTATTCTCACCTTCAGAATCCACTAAATCCACATTTTCTTGCTTTTCTGGGGTCTCTAGCACATTCTATGGTTTAGGTCTTTCCTCAAGGTCTGAAAGGTTTGATGAAATTTTTGGCACTTCGTTGTCAAGAGCTTTTCTGGCATCTTGAGGCACAAAGGCATCTCGAGGCACAGGGGAAGGTTCTTTTAAATTTTGTGATGCGAATCCGGATGACTCACCTTCCTCAAAATGTCTTGAGGGTTCAGGGTTTTTGAATTTCTGAAGAAATCTCTACCATTTTTCTTTTGTTTTTCTTTTCTTCAAGAAATGATGTTTGCATATTAGATAAATAAGACCATGATGTTTTAATGGCCCTAACCCAATTTTGAACCTCTCTATCATATTGACAAGGGAATCACTGAGGAAAGCAGGAAGGTTAATCCTTAATTCAGAGTTTTCAATGCCATGGTGCAGGTGAGTGAGTAACCGGAAGGGGGGGCTGACTATGGTAGCACATTGCCCCACATGTAAAGTATTTGATGATCCAAGCAACCGTCGTTCTCCACGGCTCTGTAATAGACATTCTCTGAAACCCCTTATTTTATCCATGGGTATTCACAACTAACTGAGGCACAGGGGCATCTCGAGGCATAGGGGAAGGTTCTTTTAAATTTTGTGATGCGAATCCAGATGACTCACCTTCCTCAAAATGTCTTGAGGGTTTATGGTTTTTGAATTTCTGAAGAAATCTCTACCATTTTTCTTTTGTTTTTCTTTTCTTCAGGAAATGATGTTTGCATATTAGATAAATAAGACCATGATGTTTTAATGGCCCTAACCCAATTTTGAACCTCTCTATCATATTGACAAGGGAATCACTGAGGAAAGCGGGAAGGTTAACCCTTAATTTAGGGTTTTCAATGCCATGGTGCAGGTGAGTGAGTAACCAGAAGGGGGGGCTGACTATGGTGGCACATTACCCCACATGTAAAGTATTTGATGATCTAGGCAACTGTCGTTCTCCGCGGCTCTATAATAGACATTCTCTAAAACCCCTTATTTTGTCCACGGGTATTCACATCTAATAGAGGATGAGGTTCTCCCTCCCTCATGAAAATTTCTATCATTCTTTGATAAGAAATATTTGTAGTTTTTGTTAAATACACACCTTCATCTTTAATGTCAGACAAGCTTGATACGATTCAAGGGCTTACCTTAAATTTCTTGCCATGCAGCATTGTCTGCCCATCTGAGAAGTTTTCTACAAATTCCTTAACCAACTGCGTGTTATTCCCCTCAAATTTCTTCATGAACTCAAGCCATCATATCCTTTGAAACAGCTCAGAAAATATTACTCAGTGCCAACAGTTTATCTGGGGAAGTTGGTTCTAATTTGCGTTTAGCTCCTCCCATTTTATCTCTTGCTGGCAATTCTGCTAAGTGTATACTGAATGTTGTGGCACTCTAATGGTGAAAAACTATTTCAACAAGACTGTTATGCAGACTAAAGAAATGAAATCTTATGACCACTTGTACTTTGACAATGTTGATGGGACATGGATTAATTCAAGCATTTGGCTTTGCTGCATTTTAATCATTATTTTGCATGGGATAGAGTGAATGAGCCGCCACCTCTTCCAGTGAAGGTACAGTCCACACAATTTACTAAATTTGGAAAAGAAGGTGGAACGTGCCAATTCATTTATTTTTATTCACAATAATATACCTACTTAAAATAAAAGATGTACATACCTCATGTCTTGTTATCGATTTGAAAGTCACTTTACTTATGCTAACATATAGCATCATGGTTGATGGTGTCATTTAATTTGGATGGGATGGCGAAGGGTTGCAATGAATTTATTATGAATGAGAATGGAGTGGCTCAAAATATTTCAATTATTATGACAATGGATTGTCACAATAATATCATTTATTATGGTAAGAGGTGGTAAGATAAGGCGTGAGTTTCTAAGGTGACTTAGCATGGTATATTTTGGCAATGGCAATAGGTATGTTTTATAGGCCATTGACACATTTACTCATAAGAAAAATCACAGATCAAGGATATATGGGATGGATGTACAAAGTATGAATAAGGTTCCAGAGCTTCACTGAAAGATGCGGTTGGGACAAAAGAACAAAAATCTAGAGCATTGTTGAAAGATGCAGCCGGAATGAAGGAACAAAGTTCCGGAGCATCACTGAAAGATGCGGCCAGAATGTAAGAACAAAGTTATGGAGCATCACTGAAAGATGCAGCCAGAATGCAGGAACAAAGTTCCAGAGCATCATTGAAAGATGCAGTCAGAATGCAAGAACAAAGTTTTAGAACATCGTTGAAAGATGCAATTGGAATGTAGGAACAAAGTTTTGGAGCATCACTGAAAGATGCAGTTGAAATGCAGGAACAAAGTTCTGGAGCATCGCTAAAAAATGCAGCCGGAATGCAGGAACAAAGTTCTAGAGCATCACTGAAAGATGTAGCCGAAATGAAGGAACAAAGTTCTAGAGCATCGCTGAAAGATGCAGTTGGAATGCAGGAACAAAGTTTTGAAGCATCACTAAAAGATGCAGCTAGATTGTAGGAACAAAGTTACAAAGCATTGCTGAAAGATGCAGCCAGAATGCATGAACAAAGTTTCAGAGCATCACTAAAAGATGCAGCTAGAATGCAGGAACAAAGTTCTGAGCATCGCTAAAAGATGCAGCTAGAATGAAGGAGGAATGAAACATAATGATGCAATTTGGACTTAACATGTTCAGGAGCATTGCTGAAAGATGCGCCAGAATGTAGGAATAAACAAGGGAATGGAACTAATTGAACAAACAAGTTATGGAGCATCGTTGCAATATGTACCGAAATTTATATTCTATTAAAAATGAAGTCTTGCAAAACAAAGATAAAATTTAGACAAGTTCAAAAGGACAAAAATATAATAAAAATGCTATGAAGTGATTATAAGTACATACACATGCAAGAAGTTTTTTTACTAAGGGATTATACTGCCTCTGTCAAAGCATCTAGTCAATACATTAAGTTTCTCCTTGTATTTCTACCATGGGTAAATTCCTCTTTGTTAACAAGTTTATGGTAGATTCGTAGTCGGTGACCATTAACTAGGAGAGTTCGACTATCACCATCAATAGGTTTGAGCTGTACTGCTCCATTTGGAAATACTTCAGAAATTTCATATGGACCCAGCCAATGAGTCCTTAGCTTCCCTTTTTGATCTTTATACCCAAAATCAAATAACAGTGCCCAATATCCATTGTGGAACTCTCTTTCTTTTATGTGTTTATCATGATAGGCCTTTCGTTGTTGTTGAACTAGCTCAGTTTGGTGGATAGCTTCTAAGAGGAGTTCATCTAATTCACTAAGCTGCAAGACTCTTTCTACCTGAGCTCGGTCAAGGTCTAAGCCTAACTCCATTGTCATTCTAAGAGTTTGAAGTTCAAATTCAATGGGTAGAAGAGGTTTCTTCCCAAAGACTAACTCGTAAGGAGTAAGACCAGTGGTTGATTTCCAAGTTGTATTATAGGCCCAAATGGCTTCAGGCAATTTCTTGGCCCAGTCTCTTCTTCCCGGTGAAACTATTTTTGTCAAGATATTTTCAAGCTCCCTATTAGTGACTTCCACTTGGCCATTTGCTTGTGGGTGGTAAGGAGATGATTTCTTATGGCTTACCTGGAAATGATTAGTAAAGGATAATAAGACCTTGGACATAAATTGGGGTCCTTGATCTATGATAATTGATCTAAGGGCTCCAAATTTGAGAAAAATTATGTTGTACAGGAAGTCAACAACTTGTTCTTCCCTAGCCACTCTCAATGCTTGAACTTTCACCCACTTAGTCAGATAGTCAGTACAGACCAAAATGTATTCCTTGCTCTGTGAAGGAGGATCTATGGGACCGATGAAATTTAATCCCCACTTTTCAAATGGTTCAAAAACTATTTACAACTGCATAGTCATTTCATTGGATGCAATGGGTCTTCCTACTCATTGGCATTCATCACAACGACGAACATAGTTTTTTACCTCTTTATGTATGGAGGGCTAGTAATATCCTGCACCTAAGATTTTATGGGACATCCTCTTGGTAGAGTAATGACCCCTAGAGGGCTGATCATGGTAAGCTCTAAGGATGTTGTATGTTTCATCTGATCTGACACATCATCGTAAAACCATATCAGGGCCACATCGAAATAGCATTCCATTATTCCATTTGAACTGAGCACTTTCCCGAATAAGGCATTTCTTTTGTTTTGACGTAAAGTTTGGTGGCAACTTAGAAGTAGCAAGATAGTTGGCGATGTCTGCAAACTAGGGGGTTTTAATGGAGATGACAAATAAATTTTCATCTGGGAATTCATCTTGTATAGGGGCATAATCTCCATTCTCTTGTTTAATTCGAGATAAGAAGTTTGTGACTACGTTGAACTTCCTAGGTTTATCAATGATGGTCTCATTGAATTCTTGGAGAAGTAATAACCATCTAATTATTTGTCCATTTACTGCAAGTTTGTTCATTAGGTATTTGATAGTTGAATGGTATGTGAACACAGTTACTTTGTACCCTCTAATGTAATGTCAAAATTTATTGATTGCATGAACCACAACTACGAATTATTTCTCCATAGTGGTATAGTTTCATTCGGTGGGGGTCAAATTCTTACTGATGAAATAAATGGCATATTTTCCTCCATTCTCATCTTCCTGACCTAAAATTGCTCCAATAGGATCATTGGAAGCATCTGCATAAATATGGAAAGGAAGGTTCCAGTTAGGTCCTCATAGGACAGGACCATAAATGACTTTCTCCTTAATGATATCAAATGATGTTTGACATTATGTTGTCTAGACAAAATCTATATCCTTTTGGAGAAGGTGGAACATGGGGGCTGCAATCTCACTAAAGCTTTCTATGAATCTTCGGTAGTATCCAACATGTCCTAAGAAACTTCTAACATTAGTTTGGTTATTTGGAGTTTCTAGTTGTTGTATCACCTCAGTTTTCTTAGGATCCACTTTTATCCCTTCAGCTGAGCTGTGGTGTCCCAACATTATCCCTTGTTCTACCATTATTAAACATTTTTCGTGACTCAGGGATAGCTAATGATCCTCACATTTTTTTAACACCTTATCCAAATTTTTAAGAGCTTCATCAAAAGTGGAACCATACACTATGAAGTCGTCCATGTAGACTTCCACACAGTCATTCACTAGCTCAACAAATATGGCTAGAACAACTCTCTGAAATGTTTCAGGGGCATTGCATAACCCAAAGGGAAGGACTTGATATGCGAATGTTCCCCAGGGACAGGTAAAAGTTGTTTTGTCTTGGTACTTTGCTGCTACTTGTATTTGGTTATATCCATTGAATCCATCCAAGAATAAGAAATACTTCCTTCCAGCTAAATTATGCAAGACTTGATCTATGAAAGGTAAAGGGGAGTAATTCTATAGGTAGCTTTGTTGAGCTCTCTATAATCAACGCATACTCTCCACTTCCCATTTTTCTTTGGAACTACTACCAAAGGTGAAACTCATTTGCTGTCAGAGATGGGATAGATGAATCCTACTTGCAAGAGTTTCTCAATCTTTATTTTAACAATATCTTCGAGAGTAGGGTTGAGTCTTCGCTGTGGTTGACGAATGGGTCTAACATCTTCAGTATATATGTGATGGGTACAAACACTCGGATCTATTCCTCTCATGTCCATATAATCCCAAGAAAAAGCTTTGGATCTATTTACCAAAACATCAGATAATTTGAGCTCATCTGACTCTGTCAACCAGCTGTTGATATTTAAAGTTTCTCCTAGTAGTAACATGAGAGTTTTGGTTCCAGGGTAGTTAGAGGCGATGATATGAACTTCTCTCATTAAGGTGTTGAGAGGGTAGCTATGTGGTATAGTTATGTGAAGTCTAGCAATATCTTTGAAGAAGTGATCTATTTTCAGAATGATATTAGCTAGGGGACAAGGTAACGCTGCGAAGTTGGTGTAATCATGTTCGATGTCATCAGTGTGGATTGAGTGTCCTAAAATCTCTTCCACTTCTAAATTTTCTTCATCACCTGAGTCTACGACAAGCTCTTGCATGTTGTTTTCCAATTCATCTTCCAACTCTTCACCGTGTTGTTTAATGACTACCATAGCAAGTGAGGCTAGATTCTCTTGTTTGTCAGAACCATCTGGTTCATCAATCCAAACTTGGTTATGCATAGTAGGTTGAGCAGGGGGATACAAAAATAAGTGTTTGCTATTGGGACCATTTGAAATGGTCATTCCTCCTACTGTGTAATCAATCTTAGCTGCAATTGTAGTTAACCAAGGTCGGCCCAATATTATCAAGTAACTATCCTTGGGTGTGAGGAGCTAGATTATTTGGAAATCCACTGCGTATTCCCAACCATCAACCTTGACAGGAACATTTTCTAGGATGCCCTTAGGAATAACTATGGATTGATTTTCTATTTACAATATGGTAGTTGTGGGACACAAATCAATGAGTCCTAGTTTTTCCATAACATACATTGTCATGATGTTAATGGTTGCTCTCAAGTCCATTAGTGCATTAGGTATTGCTACCTCGTTGATTGTCACTGTTATGAGTGGACTGCCTGGGTCACCGTATTTGGGGGTTGAGGTTTTTCCAGCTAGAAGGCTGGCTAGGTATCCATTAATGTGCACAATATTAAAATCTGTTTCAGTTTCCTTCCTGGTGTTTTTATGCACAATTGTTTAACTAGCTAGTTTAGTTCAGGAATTTCCTTTATTGCCTGTAATAAGGGAATCTTGATATGGAGTCGTTTAATTTCTTGGATTAACGCAGTTTGGATAGGTAAGGTCATTTCCATAGGGTCATTCAAAGGAGTTGCTTTGAGGTCCTTGGGAAAAGGTGCTTGAGGTTTCTTTTTCAAGGTGGAATAATTTTTTGAAAGATCTATTGGATGTTGGTCAACTTCTTCTAGAGGTAACTGAGAAATTTTAGGTGTAGATTGTTGAAGAGGCTTGTCTTGGTTACTCAATGGGTTTTTATCTAAAGGTATGGAAGGTGTTTCAGTCCCTTCAGCAGATTCTGCATTTGGTTCATCAAGGATCTCAACTATGGTAGGCTGCTGGAGTGTTTTTCCTAACCTCAACTGCAGGTTTCCACAATAGATTGCATTAACTCTAGCTGTGTTTCCCTGTTCCGTAGGATACGCTGGTGTGGTTTGATGGTTATTCTTTAGATTAGGGACAAGTTGTGCTAGGAATTGTGGTTGGTTGACCTACTCAATATGTTGAGGGTTTTAGGGAGCTGGCAAAAGGTTATGTTGTGGATTGGGCATCCTTCTGGGTCCATGATAGAACTGGTTTGGAGTTTGATTCCATTGAGGAACCAAATTTTGAGGATACCATTGAGGGTTTCCCCAGGACTGGTTCGCCCATTCAGGTGGTCCCCAATTAGGTGGTGGTTGAGGCCAAGGTGTTGTCCATTGACTATTATTCCAATTATTTGGAGGATGCCAGGAGGGATTTGAATTCTGGCTGTAGGAGAAATTCCCTCCAGGTCTTGGACCTACAAAATTGATCTCCTCCTCAGTGTGAGATGCCCTTTTCTTAGAATTTTTTATTGCATTCATGATCTCACATTGATCAGTGGCATGACTCTTTTCATAAATTTGACAATTGTCAGCTTCATCCAAATGGCACTCTCTTAACATATGTTTGTTTCGATACCTAGGGTAGTAGATGGATAAGGTCTAAGGATTACGTGTTTTATCTTGTATTCCATTGAGAGTGGTGTTTAGCTAAACAAGAATGTCAATTTTCATATTTGCTATTTCCTCTCGCAGTTTACCTATTTCATTTGAACCTCTCAAAAAATTAGATTTACGTATACCTCCTCAAGTACGGGAGAAATTCCAGCATAACTCAGCGATATCACTGAGTTCAAGTTGGGATACATCTCCTTTTCCCATCAAATCTAGACTTCTCCTAGCATCCTCATCAAGTCCTTTGAGAAATATGGTCTTTGGAATTTTTGGGCTTATGGCTTCTTCCCCACATCATTTGGTTAGGAAGATGAACCTATGAAGGTAATCTTCCAGGATCTCATCTTCTTTTTGTCTTAGTTTAAACAATTCCTCTTTCCTATCACTAACTTTGCAGTAACTCTGATATTTGTCTAAAAAGATGGTTTCCATGTCATCCCACGTGGTTATTGACCCTGAAACTAATCCCATGAACCAACACATTACATCATCTCTCAGAGTGGAGGGGAAAAGTTTAAGTTTTTGGTTACCATTTTTGTAGTCATAAGTTTGACACAGGACTTTGAACTCAAAGAGGAACTGGTCAGGATCTTTAGAGGATAATCCTCTGAAAGTCAGTAAAATAGATGGTCAAATGTTCTTCATGGGTGCATTATCATCTTCATTGAGAGCAATATGATAGGTAAATGTCTGTGCCACTCTCGTTGGGTTATCACCATCTCCTTGGTTTGCTCTCCCATCTCCTTGGTTTACTCTATGTCCATTGAAAGGGTCATTATTGTTATTATCGGCCATGTTTTTAAAAGGAATGTTTCCCTCCTCAAAGATTGGGTTTGTTAGCTGAATGATCTCCTCTTCAAAGGTCTGGTCTAATGGTTGAACTTCTGGGATATTTTGAGAGGTCTCAGGTTGATCCTGCTCGATCAATTCATAACTAAGTTCTTCAGCTACCTCCCTGTTTATGGTTGGAACTACTATTGGGGGGTTCTTGGTATGAATCTTCCATTTGGACCTCGTTTCCTAACCATGTAGAAAAAGAAGTCTGACAACTATATTTTTTTCTAAAAGAGGTATCCAAGCAGTCTCTTATTAACACTTAGAAAAGAATCCTCCCCGACAACAGTGCTAAAAAGTGACAGGTTGTCATAAGGTCCTAACACTTTAGTTAAAATATGTCAATTATGTTGACCAGGCAATATCCAAAGGCTGTATGCAATAGGGGATATTTTTGGACATCTCACTTAGTGTAGATTTTATGAATTTTTGAAAAGTTTGAAAACAAAAACTAAACTAGAAAGCATGAAATTATTTAAGCTAGAAAGCATTCAAATTCCTATTCTAGAAAGCATGTAAACTATCTAAGAATAAACACTTGCAGTTTAACTATGAGATTAAAACAAAGGCAACTAACTACTAACTGAAAGTACACCTAACATCTTTTAATCAATAGATAACAATAGTTTCATGAACAGAGTGGGTGCTCCAGAAATTTCGAGTAAACAGAACTCAAAGATGATTAACTTAAAACCACAACCTGTAGGAACACATAATAGAGCTCAACACAAAGTAACATTTATCTAAACATAACATGCACATAACAAAAATAACAACATTAACAATAAAAATACTTATCTACTCTATGATCCCTCGAGTGGCCAGCTCTTGGGCATTCCTACTATCAATTCAAATCACATTCAATACTTCAATAACTCCACAACAAATCCCATTCATAATACTCTCATTACTCTGAACAAGACTGGCGATATTCATTCATGTCATAAAAGTATAACAGTACAGTATAGAGAACATAATTGAACAATATATCTAATATATCATAACAACATAGTATATGTATCCAAGTTTTGATCAACTATTTATGACTGCACTACTCTAAGATCCTATATTTCAGATGGTAGTTAAATGCCATTAAAGGAGTCTCAAAAGCAAACAGAATTTAAACTAACTGATGTTCATGACATAAAACATAGTAAAGGCTCTAAGTGGAGCCGTAAAGTCTCAAATATTCTTAATAGAAAATATCAGAATGCTTTAAAAGAAGTCTTCCACTATCCACACCTAAATTTCTGGCGCCCTAACTTTTGGTGCTTTCACTTCAACCGCTCGAAGTCCACTCCTTTCATAGGCCATGCATAAGTCCTGCACAATTACTCAAAATCAATACCATTATATCAACATTAGTAGCTAATTCCAATCAATTTGAGAAATAAAGATTTATACACCATTTTATCAAAAGTAGACAATTATTACTTCTAAAAATAAACAAATTGGCATGGTTGGGGTGGTTGGCAAGAACAAAAAAGGTATTTAGCTCATCATAAGAATGATGTTGTTTATACCTCATCAATCCCTATGACCAATAAGGTCCAATATAATTCACAACTGCTCTAAGACAAGGCCATAATTGCACTTACACACCTCTTACAAATGGTTATATTTATCTAGTCAAAGATGTTGGTCATAATCCACCTACTAAGTCCTATTCAATGAATTCTTACAATCGTTATAAGACCAATAACACATGGCATAGAGTTCCAACTAAGGAATCTCAAAAATCTTTCTAAGTGGGGCACCATTTTCCATATGAGCAAATTATTTATAATTTTATACAAATATAAAATGATTGCAATAACCTTAGCACTAGGACTTGTGAGGTGTGCAACACTTAGTCCGAACAATCTCCCACTTGGTGTATACATTGCAAGAATCATAAGGGGTTCTCAACATAGTGAACTAAATGTTAGGGGTTGATCTCCATATCCATCCTACACCATTTAAAATTCTTCATGATCATAGGCTTCATTAATGCATCTACAACATTCACTGAAGTATCTACCTTCTCAACCATAACCCTCCTGTCCTCCGCCATGTCACAAAATAAAGTGATATTGCACATCAATGTGCTTAGTTTATGCTTGAAAGGTTAGGTTATTTGCTAAGTTGATGGCACTTAGACTATCACACTACACCAACATTATATTTGACTCAACCCAATATCCAAATACAATTTTTGAAGCCAAATTTTCTCCTTACATGCATGAGTAGCTACCATATACTATATCTAGATGTCATCAAAAGACCAACCACAACCTATGTTTTGCTCATCTAATTGATTGCTCCACCAAATAAGGTAGCATATCCATTGGTAGATTTCTTGCTATCCACATCTCTTGTCTAAGCTCAAGTCTAGTCCTCCCTAATAGTAAAGTGAACACTTAAATGTGTCTCAAAGATATTAAACTAGACCCCTTTAACAACAATCCAATGTTATTTTCCTAGATTAGACATATACCTAGCTAGGACTCACATTACTAGTCTAATCTAGTGCATACCATAACATACATAAGACTATTAATTGTATTCACATAGGGAAGGTGTTATCTCATTTTGTGTTAAAGGACACTACTCAACTAGACTATTTATTCCTTAGGAATGGGAAAAATAATTGGGTGTAGTTTTGCATCTTGAACTATTATAAAATAGAGTTAACTTACTTCCTCTGGTTGGTCCAAAGTTTTCTATTATCTCCCCCTCTTAATCTTTATTCCTAAGATAATCATAGCTACCCCTAGATCAAATTATAAAAAGCTAAGATTTGAGAGACCTAACCATTTCCTTAGTGTTATTGATCAATAACATGTAATTATCATAAAGAATAATAAGAGTAAATCAGCCACCTATCTACTCAGAGTAAACACGTTGACCTAACATAGCTCCAATAAAACCCAACTTCAAAACATGACTCATTTTTTTAACCACATTCTCGGGGATTGCTTCAAATTTTATATGGATTTCTTCAACATGTAAACCATGTCCTTACCCTTCACCATGAAGTGATCTAGTAAATCCCCATGCAAGTAAGTTATCTTCAACATCCATCTATTTAACCTCAAGATCAAATGTAACAATAATAAATAGTATAAATCTATTAGATGCAAGGTTCACAATAGGAGAGATCTCGCCAAAATCAATTCCCTCTACATGGGAATAGCTCCTAGGCACTAGCCTTACCTTTTACTTATCAATCTTGCCATCAAAACCAAACTTCTTGAAAACCCATTTATAGCCAATATGTTTCCCATCCTTAGGAAGATTTACAAATCCTATATGACAAGGGTCATTGTAATCCTCTCCATTTAATTTATTAATCTAGGGTGGTGTCCAAAGGTTATTTGCATCAGGAACCTAAATATTTTTTTGTCAAATAGTTCTTTTTAATGAAAGCAAGAAAATAAAACTAATCTAATGGCTGAAATTAAATTTACACACTTGCTAGAAGTGAAATCAAACATGTAGAATTGAAACACACTTGCATAAATTAAAATTACAAAATTAAAACATGTATCTGTGAATTAAAAATGTAGAAACAAAACTAAGTAGCTCTACACTACAAATCTAATTTAACACACATTAAAATAAATAAAAATGTTGAAAACAAAATTATACATAAAACTAAAATAATACAAACAAATAAATAAATACCAAATGTTGTCCTCTTCCTCAGATGAATGGCCTACTCCTCCCTTGGAATTGGACCAACATCATTCACCCAAATTCGTGCTCAATGCTCCATATTTTTATTATTTCAACAAAACATTACAGTTTCTTCTAAAATTGTTGTAGCTTTTCTATTCTAAAACTTGCTAAAAAACCTCTTTTTATAGAGTTGGGAGGTTTATTTATACATTGAAGATCTTCACCCAACTCCCTAAACTAGTGGAAAGCATCCCACTAAAATAGGTTTACACTTGTCTTTCACATTCATACGATAAAGGAACAGCTTCCTTTATTCTCTACACTTATTTCTCCCACTCCTATGTTAAAGGAAACAACTTCCTTTATTCTCTCTACTACTCCTATGTTAAAGGAACAAGTCCTTTTATTCTCTCTACTACTCCTATGCTAAAGGAAAAACATCCTTTATTTTCTCATTACAAAATGACAACTCATCCACAACCTTTTAAGAGAAAAGGTTGGATATATTTCTATTTATTTGCTACTTTTATTATTTCTCCCTATTTTAAATACAATAAAAATTCATCTTCAACCTTTTAGAATAAAAGCTTGACAGAATGCTAAAACTATGGATTGAGCCAAATCATGAAGTTGAAACATCTTAGAGTTAGCTGAAATAAAAATGGAATGCTTTGAAGTTGTCTCTGGAAGTGATTTTGTAATAATTACGCTGAGAGGCATTATACAGTCACAACGGGGTGGGGATGAGAGCACTCATTTTTTCTGCCTAAATTTATAAAAAAAATTAAAATATCAAAAAGGAAAAAAGAATAAAACTCAAGAAAATCAAAGAAAAAAAACAAAAAAGAAATTAAAACCATTAAAGGAGAAAAAACTAAATCACAAAAACTATGGAACAAAAAAAGAAATTGGAAAAAAATAAAAAAACAAAAACTAAAAAAGAAATTGGAAAAAATAAAAAATAAAAACCAAAAAAGAAATTGGAAACTGTTGGGAGGAGAAAAAGTTGGAGAAAATCACGAAAACTATGGAACCTAAAAAGAAATTGGAAAAATTATAAAATAAAAACCAAAAAAGAAATTACAAACAAAAAAAAAGTGAAAAAATGAAAGAAACTATGGAAAAAGGATATCCGTAGCGTACTTTTAGATATATTTTTTAAAATATAAATATAATAGTTTAGAATACTTTGAAGTTGGCTAAAATAAGGCTAGAACACTTTGAGGTTGACTCTACTTCATTTTTAAAACATATTGCATTCTATTTTTTAAGAAATATTAGAAAATGTTGGGAATTAGATTGAAATAGACTTCTAAGAAATAAACAAATATATATCTTATTTTCTATTCTAAATAAGCTACCAGTTCTTAAAATTACATTTAAATTCACTTTTAATTTTAAATTTTAGGAGAGAATATAGATTATTTTATGAATTTAGATGAGATGTTTCTGGTCTCATCACTATGTACTATTCTTCTCAGAGAAACCATCTCCTCATTGATGGCTTTCTTCCACAACTTCAAATCTACAGACTTCATTACGTTCACAATTTAGGCTCATCAACATCAGTAGAAAAAGCAAAAATACAACAAAAATTAGGTGGGTTGTACCTTTTTGGTTGCTTTCTTTATTGAGTGTACCTCCTTAGGAATGGGGTATAAAGTTGTTTCCTCTAAATAATCTCACTCTCTAAATTAACCTTCTCATCAGATCCATCTTGAACCTTTGGTTTAGCCTTAAGCATAGTCTCCTTGGTCTTTGACTTGATTTTCATAAACATTGTCTCCTTATCTTCAAGTTGTAAAGGCTTAGGATAAGACTTGATCTCCCTAAAGATCACATTATACAATATCTTTCCAATCTTAGGATTCTAAATCTTGTATCCTTTACTTATGTTGTTGTATTTGATGAAGATACACTTCTCTGCCTTGAAATCTAACTAGGATTGTTTCTCCTTAAGCACCTATATATATTCCTCACAACCAAAAACCTTGATATGCTACAATGAAGGATTCTTACCACTCTAATCATCCTTAAATGTTTTATTCACAAGATCTGATATGTTAATCAAATAATAAGTTGTGCTAATAACTACCCAAAATTTATGATCCAAACTGGCTCCACTAAGCATACTCCCAACTCTCTCCATCAGTGAGATTTTCATCCTCCCTACAACTCCATTTTTTTGAGGGGTGTATAGAGTTTTCTTATGCATATTAGGATTAAGGTGCCATCAACCTTGTAAATCCCCTGTAATTAATTACTCTTAATGGGGTAAATGTAAAGAGATGGGGGACCAAAAAGTTGCCACCATCTCCAAAATTAAAACAAAACACGAGCGCGTTATAATGCACTCACATTTTGCTTTTAATAAAAGAAAAAAAACTATTTTCTGCTCATTCACCACGCTACTTCTCTCCTCACAACAGCAAAGAAACCAAGCAAAAACGCGATCGCATTGAAGAAGAGGCCATTGAATCAAGTGCACTTGAGAAAACAAGAAATTCACAATGCTACCTCGCCGCCAAAGACATCATCGTGCAAATTTTGAGGCTCCAACATAGGAAGAAGGTAGGGTTTGTCTAATTTTGTTAGTTTTAGAACAATTTTTTAGTTTATAATGTTTGATTTATTTTTATATTGCATTTACAGTTATTGGAGAAGCAGAAAACCTAAATCTAGTTGAAGAGGATGAAAACAACCCCCAAAACCCTCCAAACCCTCCAAACCCTCAAAACCCACCTTCACCTCCTTTTCATGTAAGGGATGATCAAGAACATTACCTAGGGATAATAGAAGAAAACAAGAAACATCTTGAAACTATTATTCAAACCCTAAACAATCCAAGTGGAACCATTGAATGTAGGAGGGCACTTGCAAAATCACTATAGGAGATTGTTTCCCACACAGATTTGGTGACAAAACAAATCACCAAATTCCAAGACTATAGGGAGAGGAGTCGGCAATATTATGCCAACAAGTTGTCATATGAACAAGTCAAGAAGGACAAAATTACAAAATCTCAATTATGTGTAGAATTTATTAATCCCAAAACTAGCCAAAGATTAGAGGAAAGTTGCAAATAGTTTCCTATACATTGGTGTAGGAATGAAGACATATCCCAAAACTTTTGGGATAGATGGTACATGGTCTTCAATAAGTGGCCATGCAACAATGATGATGTACCACAATATTTCTTGAGGAAACTCTATTGTGAGTTCATCCTCAACAAGATTTTGAATTATTTTGACATTCGTGAGTTCCAGGGTAGAGGTGGTGGCTCTGCCCAAGATAGACCTAGGGCTCAGTGAGATTAAGAGCATGTGCCTATACTCTGAGCGAGGCCAGAATGTAGGTCACTCCCTTTGGCTTTGAAGGCTTTGAAGGAGAGTGTTGAGCTAGAGACTTTACATTCACTGACTACTCTCATGCAAACTCTATCACAACATGCGAATGATTTTACCCAGGGTGATGAGGGTGAGAGTAGTAGGCGTCATGTGTCCCCACATTTGTGTAGTACATTTGGGAACCTATGTGATTATGGGACACGGGAGGCATGACAGGACTCTGCGACACAGGGGCAACATGATGCGACACAAGGGCAAGACATATTGGATGATCTTGTTCTCAGTGACAATCTCTTACAACATACATTTGGCATTGACTCTCAGGTAATTTGTTACAAGTTTCATCTTGATTTAGTATATTGTTATTTGAAATTTGTAATTAATTTTATATGATTACCTATATTATAAGTCAAAAATAACGTATGTAATTGTTTGCACAATGAAATTCCAGGGTCAAAGTCTTCATCCTGCCTATGTTAGCTGTCCATTGGCGAGTTATGAGAGGAGGTCAAGTCAGCAGGTATGTAATTTATCACATAAGCATAATTATTGTAGATATGTCAATGGTAATATTATTTTGTGACAATTTGATGATTTCAATAGTCACCAGCACCTCCATGGTTTCCTTGGTCCCCTGGACACCAAACCACCACTTTTACGGAGGTAAATTTAACCATTTCTAATCATTATGTATTTTTAAAATAATGTTATGTATTTATTTTGTTTGAATAATCTTGAACTTGATTTTCAGATGCTGAATACAATGGAGACTCCTCATCTTCATGAGTCAACGCAGATAGGTATTGATGCAGCCATGATGTCTGCAAATCCTTTGACTGAGGTATGAGCCAATAACATGAAAATATCATAATTTTGTATTTCTTTTTTTTTTTTATCTCATGTCATTTGATGTACATAAATGATATTTATGTTTAGTCAATTTTTCTTCTTGATGCTTCTCACAGAAGGTCACAACTCCAGTCTGTCCAACTACGGATGAAGAGAGAGACAAGATGACGGAGAGTGATCATTGGTTGGCGGTAAGTGATCAATCACATATGTGATGTTATATATTTCATACATTTTCTATACTAATGTGTATTGTTTGTTTGTACTAATAGTTGCAATTGGATGAACTTTATTCGAAGAGGTCTACTTGACAACAGAGAGAGGATGTGTCACTGACTGGCTCTCCATCTTCACAGTCAAAGAAGGGCTTCCGATTATTTCCTAAAAGTCCATATGAAACTAGTTTTTGGGAACTTTTTTGTATGCCTAGATGGCTTTGTATACATACTTTTGTATGTTAATCCAATGTATATTTTTGTATATTTGCCTATATGGTTTTGTTTGGACACGCCTATATGGCTTTTTATATAAACTAGATGTTATGTTCATGACATTATGTATATGACAGTTTATATTAAATATTTAATATGATAATCAATTATTGTTACACGAATTTAGTTTTACAAGTGCCAATTGCATTTGCTTGAAAGTTTATAAATCGTTTTCAAATAATCCATTTTGTGCATATCTTGCAATCATTGAATTATGTAGGATTGTGCATTTCTTTGAGGCATCATTTCAAATAGTTCATGTGCCTTGTCTATGCTTCCATACTTTCCATACATGTCTACAAGGGTAGCTTTGTAAATACAATACATGTGACAAAATTCTATATCATTTATGCTTTGATGGTTGTCCACACCATTTTCTCTAGATCCCATTATAGCATTGGCAAGGAGGAAGTTGGTTAAGGTTGTGCAATTTGGTTTTAGATGTGCTAAAATTTGCGTAAATGGTTGAAATTTATTTTTGTGCATTTGCTTGAGAGTTTTTAAAGCCTTATGAAAAATCCAATTCGTTCATATCTTGTAATCATTGCATTCCATGAGACAACATTTCTTTGGGGCATCATGTCAAACAGTTCATGTTCGTTATATATGCTTCCACACAAGTTACATACATGTCTTGTAGGGTACTTACAACTACGACATTTGACAAAATTCCTATATCCTTTATGCTTTGATGGATGTCTATACCGTGCTCCAAACATACCATTTCTAAGGTTTTGGAATTTGGCTTTACACTTGCCAATTGCATTTTCTTGAAACTTTCTAAAGGATTATCAGTAAATCCACTTTGTTCATATCTTGCAATCACTGTATTCCATGAGGTGACATTTCTTTGAGGCATCATGACAAACAGTTCACGAGCCTTGTCTATGTTTCCACACTTTGCATACATTTCTCTGAGGGCAGTTCCAACTACAACATCTAAAAAAATTCCCATATGTTTTATCCTTTTGATGGATGTCCATTTTGGCATAGGCAAGGAGGATAATGGCTAAGGTTGTGGAATTTTTCTTTACACCTACTAGTCGCATTTGCTTGAAAGTTTCTAATGCCTTATCAAAAAATCTATTTTGTTCATATCTTGCAATCATTGCATTCAATGAGGTGACATTTCTTTGGGGCATCATGCCAAACAATTCATGTGCCTTGTCTATGCTTCCACACTTTGCATACATGTCTACAAGGGTGATGCAGTAGGTAAGGAGGATGACTCAACACCATGGAAACATATTTCATGGTGCAAGAGCACCTTAGCCATAGCCAATCTTGGCTAGGAGCATGTCATAACAAGGTCCTAGGACATCATAGGACAAGTTGATGATCTTGTGTCATCATTTTGCATGTAATAAGGTCAAATGACCAATGTCATTTGTGTTTGGAGTCATGTTTTATGTTGTTGTCAAACAAAAAGTCTAATAATGCAAGTAGTGGTAAGAAGTTTCTTTGTCAACTTAACAAATCATGTAATAAGGAGGTTACCCAATGATAAAACAAGTTGAAAGTCAGTTATGATCAATTGGAACTATTGTAAACATGTATAAAAACCTTCACACACACCGAGGAGGGGTTGGTGAAGAAGGTTTTGAAGGGCAAAGTTGAATAGAACTGAGTTTTCTGCTACTTTTCCTAAAATTTGATAGTTCCAGAACATATTGCTCATCTGTACAATATTGTCATGGTCTAAAACCACCTGCATTGTGAAGGGAAGTGAGTGACCTTTCATTTGCATCTTGTTTGAGGCATTTTCATTGAATTTGGAGGGAGAAAATCACGTTTTTCTAGAAACTATCATAAAACCCTGAACTAGGGTTTTGAGGCTAAAAACTATGTATTTCTTTGCCATTCCACCAAGTTAATCACTCTAGATAGGTGGAATGGGATGGAATAAGGTAGGATCACTATTCCCAATAAGCCCTAGGTCAAGAAACGAGAATATAGCAGAGTATGAGGATGCAATGGCCTAATATGACCATGTATTAGGCAAAAAGAGGGTGCAGTCCATACAATAGTGCCTTAACAAGTGTTTCAAAGGCCAAAACTAGTGAAATTAGTTCCTTTTCCATACATTCTAGGGTTCCCAAGTGGTTTGGTGTGGTGGATTTGCATTGGCATAGTAGTTGCCTTGTAAAGGAGGCCTACTTAGGCCTAGTCTCAAATTGAACTATCATGAATTTGGAGCCTCTTGTCTAAAACAACCCATGTCCCATTTTTGATATGTTGACAAGGAGGATAATTTGTAGTCAAAACTACTCTTACCTTGCCAAGATTTTGTCTCATGGGAAAGAAAACCTTTGTCAGACCCAAAAATAGGGCTATAAGGCTTGAGGCCTGTTTGTGAAGGAAGTCTCCATAATCCTTGTTTTCTGTGAAAGGTAGTGAATGGGGAAGGTTGGTAGGGTTGTGTAGGTACCCCAATTACATCATTTCACAACAATGCTCTAAGACCCTAAACCCTTTTTCAACTAGACATGAACTCAATCAAGACCACAAACCCAACACTTGGTTCAAAACCTCAATCTCTACAAACCAACTCATGAAACACCCTTGAAATGATGATTGTGACATAAAAAGACCACTCATGGTCACCAAGAACATAAACTTTTCATATAGGTTATTCTTCCTCATAAACTACCCTTACAAGCTAGTAGCCCTCCAAAAAATTGATTTTTGGAACATAACTTGCTGATCCATGACCTCTGACACAAAGGAGGACATAATAGGATACCTATTTGGATGTTTTACAACATATATCAAATGCACCATGTGTTGTTTTGGAACATTCCCTTCAAAACTGGACTGGTAATTTGTATTTGAGGCCTAATTAGCCTACTTTTACAAAGCATCAACTATTATTCTTGACCCCTAAACTAAAAATTGCACTCCAGAGGTTGAGTTAGGTCCTATACGGATTGAATCACTCATTCACATAATTATTCAAGACCCTTATTTAACCATTTTTCAAAATCCTCATCATTGCACTATCAAAATGGACCAAAAACACATAGGCTGCTTTATTTTTTGCAATTTTGCACATTTGCCATATTTACAAGTTTTTTTGACAACATTTACAACTTGTTCAAAAACTTACATATTTGATCTTTTGACATGACAAATGGCCATCATAGGCCTTATTACATCAAAATGGATGCACAAACACTAATTTAAACAAATATGACAACTATTAGCCATTTGGTTGCAAGAAAAGTTGTCAAGCAACTTTTCTTGCATCTTGACAACTTTTGCAGCCTATGACCTCCTAAACTCCAATGACCCTTATTACATCAGGAGTGGTCTAGTATGACCTCATTACAATGCCAAAATGACTCAACACATTGTTGTACCCAACCAAATTTTTTGTTTCATCAAGGCATTTTGAAACAAGTCTAGAAAATTTTCGTCAAAAAGTCAAAAAAGCAAAATTTCTAAAAATAGATGTCGAGTTAGGTTTTCTGGGTTTCTTGAGATATGGATGTTGGCAAAACTTTCTAAAAATAGAAATTTTCTAAAAACAGAATCTCCAAATCAGGTGTCGCGCTTGATTCTCATTGGTCGATTTTGCTTCACGATCGGCACAGTTCAGATGGAATCTTCAAATGACCAAGTTTTCTCTACTGGGTCATTTCTGCTTTTTCAAAAGGCAAAGCATGAGCTTGAAAGTCATCAAAATAGAAAAGTTCACCTGCCAGAACTCTTCGACGAGTTTCCAACGTTGTTTCAACGACGCAAAATCGACAAACAGTCGTCGACTCGACGATGCATGCAAAATGATGCAAGATGGATCCAAGGTGAATGGAAAAGCTGGAAAATCATAAAAATGGCTAATTCTAGTGAAACTGGGTGCCCCAGGAGGCTTGGGGTGCCCATCCTCTCCTGTGTTAGTTTTTTTTTCACATTTTTTTTAGAAACGTCGAAAATGCTTCCGTCAGCTCCTTTCCGGTTGGTCAAACTTGCTCAAACTTGGTCAAAAGTTAGTCAAAGCCAGGATTTCATCACAGATATGTTTAGACTACTTAGATCACCCTCCGTCCCACCTCGACAGTCGTTAGAACAACCGAAATCAAAGATCGAACAGGAGCTGTCGGCATGGAAATCGAGAAAAGGTACAAAATTGACAATTTTTGAAAAAATGGCTAAGTGTTAACAAAATGGGTGCCCTTGGAGGCTTGGGGCACCCAAACTCTCTAGTGTTAGATTATTTTTCATGTTTTTTTTGAAAAATGCAAATCTCCTTCCGTCAGCCCACTCCAGTTTAGTGTTGATCAGTTTGGCACGTTTTTCAAGGCAAACAGAAGGTACAATCAGCTCAGTTTTCATCAGGCTTGCATATTCACCAGATCATTAGACTCATTTTCATCCCATTTGTTAGAAATCAACAGCCAAACAGGGGTCCTGTGCCTCCGGAACGCGCACGCAAACCAAGAAATTGAAAAAGTTGAAAAAACTAAAAAAATGGCTAAGTGTTGGGAAACTGGGCGCCCCAGGAGGCTTGGGGCGCCCATCTTGAGCAGTGTTAGAATATTTTTGTGTTTTCAGTGTTTTCTGACATGCCTTGTTACCAATCTTCGCCCGTTGGCAATTTTGGGGAGGTCAAACTTGGTCAAACGATGTCAGATCGTCGAACGGAGGCAGGGGATGGAATCTCAGTTGATCAATCTCCAAAATATCAGGATCAGTTAGCTTTTTCAGTTCATGACGACATTTTCCCGCCTTGTTGAAGTCGGAGACAGCCATATTTGAGTCAAAACGAGTGTTGAAGTGTCGAAAATGAAGAAAATTTTGTTAACACTTCTTCCAACTCGCGCATTCGATGACATCATCAAAGAAGATATTTTTTGTCATCTTGCACATGAAGCCATAGGCTCCTACAAAATAGGGATTCTTCCTATTCGAAGACATCCACTTGGATTTATGCTTTAAAAGATGCTTTCTTCTTGGGTGAGGATGAAGTTTTCTTCTCACACAAGTAAAGCTACTTTTTCGACCAAAGATTTATAAAGACAAGCTTTGGGCTTCTTTATTTCATTATCTTTTGCAGGTTGCATCAAGAGGAAAGATTTTGTTTTTCTTTCAACGAAGATTCGAAGACCCAAACCATGTGCTTTTTCAGTTTTCTTCATAGATTCGGGTTGAGGAAGAAGAGAGGCTTGCTTTTTCAGGGTCCTTATTTCAAGGAGATCATTTTTCAGAAATCTGACCAGAGCTTTTTCAGTTTTCATCGAGATGGGTCCATCCAGATTATCATCCTCTTGAAGATTAGGAGTTGTGCTTTTTTTCGGGAAACTACTTTTTTCCTGCTTTTTCAAGAAAATCTCCGCTTTTTCAAAATCCGACAATCTGGGTTGCTTAGAAACGGAATTATCTACAAAACCCATGTGCCAGCTTTTTTAGCTCACACTCTGCTTTTTCTAAAAATTAGCAAACAATTTTCAGCCATCTGTTCAATACTTTTTCCAACATAGGCGTGTTCACAGTTGATTTTCAAATCTTCCAATATGCAGTACTCTCCAACACAAATCAGGCACAAAACAACATTGGTTCATGATTACCTGAAAACTTGTGAAACAGACTTGCATAAAGTACTTCCAGTAATCAATTTACACTCCTTGGAGGATGCAGGAAATAATGCCATCAGGAATCTTAGACACTCCGGTTTGCTTGCAGCGGCATCCTTTCCTATCACCGTGCAAAGTATCGAGTTTGTGATTGCTTGCGTGACGCATTACAATTCAGTCACAAGAGAAATTTAGTCGGGTGATGGACGTGTGCTCTGCAGCTTGAGACCAAACGACATTAAAAAGTGCTTTACAATACCTATTTAGAGAGAGAACTTAACTGTTTCACTTGAAGAATGCAAGAGGGTTTGGAATAATGATAAGGAAAAATACAAAAAAAAGATTGGTCAGAGGTGCTTGAAAGAAAAGCAGAATATTATGCCAAAGAACGTTGGACGTGGAGAATTCAAGGAGGAGCATGCAATAATGATTACTCTGCTAAGTTGTATCATGGGTCAAGCAGATGCAAATAAATTTTAGCCTTGGATGTTTTACATCATGTCCCAGATTGTTGACGGAACCGAATTCTATGATTGGTCGACACTAATCAGTGATTGTCTCCACCAACAAATAATTGATTTTCAAAGGGCTCATGAATTCCATATGATATCATACCTTGTGTATTTGATGGCTTTTCAGGGTCAATTCAGAGGTTTGAATGTTGTTGGAACTCTGGGTACTTAGCATGTGTATCACCATTTCCCGCAGTTAGAGATCTCTCAAGCTAAACGACATTACAGGCGGGTGAATGATGCATTCTTGATGCATGCAGTGCGAGACATGGACAAGGAGTTGCATATACGGTTTTCTGTAGAGGCTAGAATAGCAATGGTAGAATGGGCTGATTGGTTTATCCAATTTCCTACTTTTTCCTACATCAGAGTATATGGCTTCTCAGGAGAGCCTGCCATGTTGCCGCGATATCCTACAGACAAAATAGCATTTATGGAATTTTTGAGGCAAGCTTATCAAGTGCATACATTTTTGCATAGCAGACGCAAGACTGCCTTCAATTTTCCACTTGGGATGAGTATTTACAGATGTAGATCTGGAGCAGATGCCAAGGCAATCGGTAATGAATCATCCAGATATGGTCTTAAGTTTTTCGACAGGAGATCTTCATATGATCCCCGTGGTGTTTATGCATCACATCTTGGTCAGAATTGTACACACAAGTTTGCAGTTGAAGACTTATGGGCCAATTGTGCTGATGAGTATGAAGTGCGAAGACGCAGTTACAACAGGTTCACTCTTCAGCAAATGTCTGATATCCTATCAGAAGACATAGAGGGTTTGATAGAGAGTGGTGAAGTTCTACTTCCCATGTATTTTAGAGACCAAATTGAGCAACAACCGTTGCTGCCAGTTAATTGGTTAGTAAAAGAGAGTACTTCCATTGAGGAGAGAACAAGTCGAGTGGTTAAAAACAGTTTGATATTCTTGAAGACTAAGCGGAAGGATGATATTCCAGTAGCAGAGTCGCCAGTTGTGCAACCATCAGAACCTTCCACTTCCAAGCCAAAACAAAGAGTAAAGGCTATGAGTGTTCTCCCAGAGGGAACAAAAATGGCAAAGTTAAAGAGGAAGAAAGACGAGTCTCCAGCTCATGTCCAACAGGAACATCCACTAGTTGAACCAGAAGCTCCTGTTGAAACAACGCCGCATGTTGAAGTGTTACCTTCAGATCATGTATTTCCACCTTCTTCACCGATCCCTTCTCCTATTCACATAGCTTCAGAGCCATATTCACCGGTTCACAACTTTGATGCAAGCATTGATTCATCAGGAGCTGATGAGGCGAGAACCGAGTTTCCAAGAGAGGATGGCTCATCCTGGCTTGAAAACATTCTGGGAAGGAAGAGAAGAAAGCCCTCATATCAGCTGAATTTAACAGAGCTAAAAAGCGTCTATCAAGACACACCAGACAAGCAGCTGAAGAAGCAATTCGCATTGAGAAGAATGCGGATGGAGAAATAATTCTTGAGATTGCAACACCTCCAAAAAATAGAAGTGCTAATGATGTCAAGGTTGATGACTTCACAGTTGTCAAAGCTAACCTTGGCAGAAGTACTCGCCATACAGATGTCAATCTCTTTGAGGTTGCAGCGGATAGCTTGAAGGAAAGGGTGTTGAGAGATGGAGAAGACAAGGCAGCTCTCAAAGCTGAGGTTCGACAGTTGCGGCAATACATTTCCAACCTTTTCCATGGAAATTCACAGATTGATTTGCTTCTTCCACCAAGTCTTGGATCACCAGCCAATCAGCGGCATTTCAATAAGTTGGTCCTCTATGGGAAGCACATGGACAGTTGGGTAGAAGAATTTGTGACCAAAGGGAGAGTTGTACTTGCAGAGCTTTATCAGTTGAAGTACAACGCTCATGATTTACGCCAAGGCATACAGGGGTCGCAGCAGATCATGGCAGAAAATAGACCGGTGTTTGAGATCATTATCTCCGACTTGAAGATTGCACTTGATACTGTTGATTTAGCTGAAGATAAGAAGACAGTTTCTACTTGGAAAGCGCAATATCTTTTCACAGTAAAAACTTATGACAGTATGATTTCAGAGTTGACAGAATGGAAAGAAAAGGTAATCGGCATCCTCAAGTTCGTCAGATCCTTTGTCTCTTAGATCCCGTGTTCATATGAGAAAGAAGATGGTACCCTGTATGACCTCGGGGAAGTGCAAGCAGAGTTCCAGACTCTCGTCCGCAACAACTTTAATGATGATATCAATGCTAGCAAGATGAGTCGTCTTGCCGCAATGTCAGTGAAATTTGACAAGGCTGCGGGTGAAGTTCATGAATTTCTTCAGATGGTTGCCAATGGTGAAGAAATGTTAGAGAATCAGAATATTGTTCTAGAGAGTATTAGTGTTCTTGGTAGAGATGCGGTCACTCGCTTTTTAGAAGATATTGTTTCCTAGAATATCGACGGATGACATCACCAAAAAGCTAGAATGTTGATGAGGATGCATTCCAAAATAAAGTAGCTTTAAAACATATGCTTTTTGTTTTAAAGCGTGTGCTTTCATCCTAAGCTCATCCATTCTATATTTAGAAAGAAAGCACCTTGTGATAGTTGGAATCTTTTTGCTTTAAAGCATTTGTTTATTGTATCTTTGTCTTAAAATAGTAATAAAGCTTGCGAGTTGGCAAGTTAGGGTTAATCAAGGAGATTTTAGGGTTCCCTACTCCTTTGATTTTAGTATAAATAAGGGCATCCTCGCCCATTGTTTGTAATGATTTTTGAAATAGCAAATTTGCTGTGCCTATTCTAGCCTGCAAACATTGTTATTCCACGTGTTTGTTCATTTGTGTTCATTGTTCTCCAGTGTTTGATTGCTTACTGTATGCCTACCTTTTGCTGCAGTATTGCTGTCCTGGAGTTGTATTAAACTTTGTGATATTGAATAGAAGTCTCATGCCTACTTTGCTCTGATATTCTATATCGATTCATCAAGTTTTCGTCGTCATATGTGTAGCTTCTGTGGCTTTCATTTTCAGCTTTCATCATTAAAGTACTCTTAGTCTTGTGGTGTAAATCTGGAGGAAAACTACTTGAGTTTTTGTGTTAACAATCATTCCCTGTTCACTTTCCACTTCTTTTGCTCTGAATTTACTCAGGAGGTTGAAAGCGTCATTAGTCTATGCTAATTGTAGTAGAAGTTTTATTAAAAAGGAAAAAACCTCTTCTGCAGCGTTTAGAGTTTTATAACCTTGTGCTTTGCAACTGAGAATAAAAAAGAAGATAGGCGAGGTTTCACTTAATTTATCTTTTCAGCTAACATCAGCAAGAAAGGGAACTCCCCCTTTCAATAGGAGAGCAGTTTATCTGTGCATAGCTGTCCGTTTCCAAATCGCATACCAGAGGTGCGAATTGAAATGCCAACACACATCAAAATTCATCATTTGATCATGTTCATGAAATAGGCTAGGTGCCCCTACACCAAAGGGCAGCTGCAATTACAGCATGCGACAAATTTCCTATATCCTTTATGCTTTGATGGATGTCAATAAGTCATTCCAAACATTCTATATTGGTGTACAGATAGGGAGGATGTTGGCAGTTGTAGGTCATTTTAAACTACTTAAAACATGTATTAAATCCCTCACATACCCCGAGGAGAGAAGGGAGATGAGTTTTGTATTACAAAATTTGAATAAAAAATTAATTTTTTCTAATTTTTTCTGCAAAAACATTGCTCCAGGCTGTACTACAACCCTGTATGTCCCAACCATGTGCTAAAATATATTATAAGTGGTACTAGTATGTCTCAACTTTCCAATGCACTTGGTTTGAGGTGAAACCATTGAGTTTTGAGCGAGATATCTTTGTTTTTTCTAAAACTGCCTGTGTAACCCTCAAAACAAGGGTTTGAGTGTGTAAAGGGATGTTTCAGACCATTCCACTTGCTGTATGACCCTATAACTTAGTG
Source organism: Cunninghamia lanceolata (assembly GCA_027924645.1). Classification (NCBI taxonomy): domain Eukaryota; kingdom Viridiplantae; phylum Streptophyta; class Pinopsida; order Cupressales; family Cupressaceae; genus Cunninghamia; species Cunninghamia lanceolata. The sequence continues at coordinate 651,556 of BSBN01001541.1, read as the reverse complement.
GAATGGTTTGTTTTATGTGTTTTAGATGCCCATGAAGTCAGGGAAGCAGGAGATGGAGTCTGACCAAACTATGGTGTTGTCCTATGCAAATTTTGCCTTTTTTCCAAGCAAGAAAGGGTGGTTTTAGGCTAGGATTTGTTAAAAGGTTGGAAAGTACAAGGAGATGGTTCCTAAAGCATATGCAAACCATTTTTTAAGTGTTCCAAGTGTTGGCAAAGTCTGAGGGTGTGTTGAAGGTAGAGTTTCAATAAACCCTCCTCAAATTGGCCTAGATTGAGGATTTTTGGGCTTTGGTATGTTAGCGAGGGTCTCCTAAAAATAATTGTGGTTTTGAGAGTTTGGACACATGGGAGATGCTGCCCCATCAAGTCTAGGGGGTTGTTGGATGTTTAGAGGTATGTTTCTTCACAAACTAAGCCTAATTAGCCTATTTTAGATAGCAAAAAATGCCATTTTTGAGGTACATGGTCCAAAGGAGTCACTATTGTTTTTTTTTTGGTTTATGTATACCTTGTTAAGGGCCAGGGACCCATATCAAAAGCAGGGCCAAAGCCCTTATAGTCTTAAAAACATCTGTCTTAACAGTCTAATAGATCAATTAGGAGGGCAAATTAAACAGGCCTCTCCATACTCTTAAAAACTAGGACCTAAAAACATTTATAGACTGAGATAACTACTGAAAATAACAACCATGTTACCTATCAACCCCATCCTTGCCAGAGAGATCCACCAGGTCAAATTCATCATCACACGTGCACCTAAACTCAGCCCTATCCTTTGCTTCCACTTTCAGATACATTTTCTTCGCCATTCTCTCCACCAACTTTTGAAGCTTAACCTGACCTTCCTGTAGCTCATGGACATGATCAAGGAGGAACTTCTGATTCAGCTGAGCCTCCTTCGTCTATGCCACCATATCTTCATGGACCAAAATGGAAGAAGCAGCAACCGACGTCATCATTGCCATCGTCAATGACTCTGTAGCACCGAATACATTCCATCTCCCATGAGAAGTTTGAGGGTCCAACAAAAAGGAAGAAATTGCCTCACGGAGCCCATCATTTTACTCTGACTCCACTGTCTTGGCCATATCTATAATCCTCCCCATCTAGCGATGTAGTAGAGGGTTTTTGATGCCTACATTCAAGAGCTCGACCGAATCCACCAGTACACTCCTCTCCGAGACCTTCAGCTTCCTCTTCCCCTTTCCTTTCCCCTAAACCATAACACCACCAATAGTATTATTTTTCCACCATCTTGGCAATTTCCTCCTTCGCAGAGGAGGCCATCCAACCTTTGAGCATTCACCCACCACCCCTGACATTAATACTACCAGAAACATAAAAACAAGTTACAGGTGCAAACCAGATAATGGAGAGTGTGATGCGGTGAAAATAGACGTGTCCATCCTATTTTAAAACCACGATGTATCTGCCCTACCTTGAAATGAATGCTCACACAAGTCTCCAGCATGTAAAAATAATGATGGAATCTTCACATACCATCAACACTGCCTCCAGTCGATGTGGGAGAAAAACCAAGCCAACACCCCGTGTCATGAGTATTCTTTGCCAATCGTCCCATCAACCTAGCTCATACTCCAAAGCCTCATATTTATGAGACTTCACTCTCTTGCCCAAGGTGCTCGCCCATTATCAGGTGAATGAAGTTTTATGTCAAACCCAATCAATCTCCTCAACTCTCTGGGATACTCCTTAATAAGCAAACCATCCCTAGCCTTAGACGCTTGGGCCGAGTCTATCCCTTGATTGGCTGCCCAATCGGCTACCTTGTTACCCTCTCTTACAATATGAGAAATTTTCATCTGATGGAAATTTCTAGTTAACAATTTTATTTCTTTCAATATTAAATAAAGTCTCCAATTTCTAGAACTTCCTTCTCCAAGTTGATCAATGATTAATTTGGAGTCTCCCTCGATCCATAGATTCAACCAACCATATGTAAAGGCTATTCTTATTCCTTCCAGCAAGGCTAAAGCTTCAGCTGTGTTGTTGGTTTCCTCTCCTAAAGCAATATAAAAATAACCCATTGGCTATCCAACCTCATCCCTAAAGATTCCACCTCCTCCCACCTTGCTCAGGTTTCCCCGCACCGCTCCATCAAAGTTGAGTTTCACCCACCCAGAGTTCGAGGGGGACCACAGCACCTTCCGGTGGTCCCCCTAGGCTGGGGGCAAAAACCCTGAGAGCCCAGCCAACCAAATCTAGGCCACTTTTGAGCCTAATCATTTTCCTCCTCAGAGATCCTCCAAGATCCAGACTTCCATACATTCCCAAGTTCTCCAATCAAACTTTCAATATGATCCCAGACTAAATTTACTTTCTTCTCCTTATCCTTGAAGACCCTGTTGTTCTATTCCAACCATAGATTCTATATTGCTACACCTGGGAAGACTTCCCAAATCAAGCGCAAACCTTTGCTCTTAATCCTTAGAGTCCACCCTTCTAACAAACACTTTAAATCCTTCGGCCCTGCCCATTTCAAATTCCACCTGTCCAGGAATCTGCCCCAAATATCTTGAGCAAAATCACACTGGATAAAAATATGGTTGCCTTCCTCCTCAGTAGATTTACAAAGAGGACACATCGACCGACTAGATTTGCCCATTTTCCTCAGTCTCTCCCAAGTCAAAGCCTGACCCTTCCAAGCTATCCATAAAAAAGCTTTGGCTTTTAGTAAAGCTTGCTTGCACCAAATAAGGTTGGCCACCTCCCTCTCAATCTTGATCCCTCCACTGAAATATCTACAGAAAGCCTCCTTAACCGTCACAATTCCTTCACCACTGAATCTCCATCTTCTCCTGTCCTCTTCTTTTGAAAAGGGAACCTTACTTATTACCTTCCCTACTTCTCTCCAAAGCCTGGCACCATCTTCAGTCAAACCCATAGGAGACTTCCACTTCCACTTATCCTCAACCTTTTCCTTATAATTGCTGACCATCACCCCTTGCCTTGGTTCCATAAGCCCCGCCAGTCTAGCATAAGCAGGGTTGGAGATCAATGACTTATCTCCCACCGAAGGATCCTGCCAAAAACTGATCTTAGTTCCTTTGCCAGCTTGCCAAACTAAATCCTGCCTAAGTACCTTAGAGAAACTACTTATAAAATTCTAGATATTTGACCTAGCTGGAAGTGCCTCACAGTCCCACAAGTTCTCTACCCTATTCTCCAAATATTTAGCTTGTAAGACTTTGCTCCAAAGGCGGTCATTTTCTTCATACAATCTCCACCCTAGTTTAGCTCCGAGGGCCCTATTCATATTTTTTATTTTCCTAAAACCCAATCTGCCTTTCCTTTTTGGCTTGCAAACTGTATCCCAATTCACCAGATTGTATTTGAACTTGTCCTGCACACCTCTCCATAAGAAAATTCTCTACGTCTTTTCTAGTGCAGCTGCAACCTTACTTGGAGCTTGGAACACTGACAAGGTATAAATTGGGATTGTCGCTAAAGATGCCTTGACCAAGGTAATCCTTCCTGCCAGGGTCAACCATCTTCCCTTCTAGCCTGCTAATTTCCCTTGGACTTTTTCTACCACTTTCCTCCATTCTTCCTCCGAGGCTCTATTATTGATCAACGACAGCCCCAGATAGCTGCTTAGTAGGGTTCCCTCCTCAAAATCTAGAAATCTTTTAATATCTAGAGCACTGGAACACAAATCCTTAAGGAAATAAATCCTAGACTTACCTTTATTGACTTTTTGACTTGCCACTTTTTCGTAATCTATCAGGATATCTTTGAGCCTGGAAGCCTCTTGAATAGTGGCTTCCCCAAATAGTAGGGTGTCGTCGACAAATTGAAGGTGTGTGAGATTTGTGCAGCCACCCGATACTTGGAGACCTTTTATTCTACCCATCTCTCGAGCCCTCCTCAAGGAGTGGCTTAACGCTTCTGCCATAATCAAGAAAAGAAGGGGGGCAAAGGGTCCCCCTACCTTAATCCTCTGCTAGCTTGAAATAAATCCGTAGCTCTTCCATTGATAATTACTACATATTGGACAGAGGATATGCAGCTCATGATCCATCTACACCAAGCCTCCTCAAAACCCAACTTCTTCAAGATCTTCAGCAGGAAATGCCATGACACTCTTGTTGGGAATTAAGGTGTCTCAACCTTGGTAATTCTCTGCATTTGTAATGTTTGTATTTATTTTTCATTGCCTATGTTGTAAATAACTAGAAATTCCACTTTGTCAAATTCTGGGATGTGGCACGGTGATGTGTAAATCCTACATGGATTATGACAACTTGTTATTTTGTCCTCACATGATGAGATAGGCGTCCCACTTAGTGGTAGGAATATTCTGCCATGTGTCAGCATCTTCTATGTTGTGTAAGGAATGTTTGACCGAAACGGTTATGACGGATTCCTATGACGGATCTATGACATGTAAGAGTCGAGAATAGAAGTTTGTAAGACAGGTAATGACACGTGTCATGAAGCATATTTGAATGAGGCATATTTGGGCGCCCCAAGGTGGAATATGATGTGTTGTAAGAGAATATGCTATTTATAGCCTGTTTATGACAGATTCTCTTATAGCTGTAAGTTGTAACCGCTATGACAGATTCTATGACGGTCGTAATAGCATATGTCATAGCCCATTTTGGAAAGTGGCGACCTCTTTGGGATGGGAGCTGTGGAGAAGTGTCAGACACATTCTACAATGTTGACCAAGTGTCCCTAGGCTTGGGTTTTGGTCCAAGATGCCATATTGGACCCCCATTCCAAGAAAGGTTCAAAATTGCCTTGTATGTTCTATTTAAACAAGTGCTTGGAGATGGAGTTTGTATCACAGGTTTACAGGTACTGTGATGCTGCCGGATTGACTCCAGACACGAGTGTCGAAGACCATTGAAGCTTGCATTGCAATTGTATTGTAAACATTCTTTCAGATTTGTTAATACATTGTGCAGGTTTCTAAGTGTGGGGTTTTTCACCTGATAAGGGTTTTCCCCACCGTAAATCTCTATCTCTCTTCTTCTATCTTCTTTCTGGTTCTTGTGTTTTGCTACTATATCTCATGTTAATGGTTTAACATCACTGTAATAGTTAGGATAAATTTGAATTTGCATAGCCCTCTCCTCAATAGATTAGTGTAGGAAGCGTTTCCGCACACCTAGCTTCCTTTCAGTTGGTATCAGAGCTTGATCACCTTTGGTCTTAGTTGTTGGGTAGGGGTTTTTTGAGCTAATCTTAGGTCGAGTGGGAGTCTGTGTAGAGCATTTTATATCTTATTGCAGCAAGGAGATGACAGGCACATCAGGAAGGTTTGAAGTAGAGAAGTTCAACGGCAGTAATTTTGAGCTGTGGAAGCTCAAGATGGAAGACTTGTTAGTTGATCGAGACCTTTGGAATAGTGTGAACGAAAATAAACCAGCTGCAATGTCACAAGCTGACTGGGATCAAAAGGATCAGAAGGCTAAGGGTCTCATAAGACTTAGTCTTGCCGATTCTGTGTTGTTAAATGTCCATGAAGAGACCACTGTAAAACTCCTTTGGAAGAAGTTGGGGGATGTGTATCAAGCCAAATCCCTTGTCAATAAACTTTTCCTAAGAAAGAAGTTGTATTCTCTTCGAATGGAGGATGGAGGATCTGTGGCTAAACATATGAATGCCTTTAACATGCTGGTTGCACAATTGACATCTATCGGTGTAAAGATGGAGGAGGAGGATTGGTGTATGACCCTGCTTTGTTCTCTGCTGGACTCATGGGATCATCTTGTCGTGGCAATTGGAAGCACCACATCCACATTCAAAATGGAAGAGGTGGTTTCTTCGCTGTTATCTGAAGAGATGCAGAGAAAGTCTTCTGAGGCAGCTAAAAAAGCCCTTGCAATTCATGGGAAACCCAAGGAGAAAGGGAAGAAGAAGGACAAGAAAGCTGAAAAGGGTAGATCCAAATCCCGTGGGAGATCCAAATCTCTTGGAAAGTCCAAGGCTCTTTGTTGGAACTGTGGCAAGACCGGGCATTTTCGAAAGGAATGCAAAGAGGAGAAGAAGAAAGCTCCTGATTCAGATTTTGACAAATCACAAGATGACGGTGATGCCTTCATCGCAGCCATGGCAACCCATGCATCTGATGATGTGTGGCTAATCGACTCTGGTGCATCATTCCACATGACCTCGCATCGAGACTGGTTCACTAAGTACGAGGAGTTTGATGGTGGAAATGTGTATCTGGGTGACGATTCTCATCTGAAGATCGTTGGTCATGGAAGAGTCTCTATCCGATTCCCTGATGGTCGAGTGAAGGGGATCTCTGGGGTTATGCACATCTTAGGCTTAGCACGAAACCTACTTTTTGTAAGTAGTTTGAATGATGCAAGTGTGTAGGTTGTCTTTTCGAAAGAAGGATGCAAGATGACTAGAGGATCTATGGTGATTGCTAAGGGTACTCGGAGAGGTACTTTGTTTTAGCTGGAAGCATGCATTGCATAATGATATAGTTCTTCTGACTCAAGGAAGAGGGAAGCAGTCACTTCATCCCCACCATTTGAACGAGCAGTGAAGAAATCTGTTGTTTCTAGTTCTGATGGTTGTAATCGTGCATTGGAAGTTAAACTTCCTACAGAAAAGACAATGTTATGGCATAAGAGATTTGGCCACATTGGTGAGAAGGGTGTACGTACCCTGAAAAATAAGAACCTCATTGAGGGGTTAGATGATTGTAATCTTGAGTTTGACTTTTGCGAACATTGCATTTATGGAAAACAAAATCGTGTTTAGTTTTACTCGAGTTCTCATAAGTCTTCTGGTGTGTTGGACCTCATTCATTCTAATGTGTTTGGTCCTGTTAATGTTCCTTTGTTATCAAAATCTGTATACTTTGTATCTTTTATAGATGATTACAGTAGAAGGACATGGATTTATTTTCTCAGAAGCAAATATGAAGTCTATAGCAAGTTTAAGGAGTTTAAAGCCTTTGTTGAAAATTAGACTAGTAAAAAGATTAAATGTTTGAGAACTGACAACGGTGGTGAGTTCTATTCTACAAAATTCGATAAGTATTGCAAGGAACTTGGGATTGAAAGACATAAGACAACTCCATACACACCACAGCAAAATGGAGTTGTAGAGAGGATGAACAAGACACTGATGGAGAAGGCTAGGAGTATGCTTAGTGGAGCTGGTCTAGAACAAAAGTTTTGGGCTGAAGTTGTTCCCACTGCTTACTATCTGGTAAACAGATCTCCTACATCAACTCTTGTTGGAAAGACACCTATGGAGGTGTGGTCTGATAGAAAGCCTTCAGTAAGGCATCTTCGTGTTTTTGGTTGTGAGGCATATGCACATGTGCCTAGGGAGAAGCGGTCAAAGTTGGAGAACAAAGCTGTTAAGTGTATCTTCATCAGCTATGGGGTTGGTGTGAAAGGATACAAGCTTTGGGACCCCGTGGCTGAAAAAGTGTTGTACAATAGAAGTGTCATCTTCAAAGAGCTTACACCTTCTTCCACTATTTTGCAGCCAAAAGAAAAAGAAAAGAAAGAGGATGTTGTTCAATTTCCTCTCACCCCTGAGAAGACTGAACAGAAAGACAATGTTGGACCTGATGATGAGGAGAGCTCTAGCAGCTCTGAAAGATCAGAAGAAGAAGAAGCTGAACCTCAACCTCAACTCTTAAGGAGGTCTACACAGATAAGGAAGTGACCTGAAAGGTTTGGTTTTACATTGCTTGATTCTCGTTGTGCTTATGCTTTGCTCACTAATAGTGATGAACCTAGAACTGTATTAGAGGCTTTGGATATGAAGGATGCAGGTTCCTAAAAAAAACCCGTTGGATGCAAATGGGTGTTCAAGAAGAAGATTGGTGCAGATGGCAGTGTTGAGAAGTATAAGGCCAGATTGGTTGTGAAGGGGTATTCACAAGTGGAGGGTATAGATTATGGTGAGATCTTCTCTCCCGTTGCAAAGCTGACATCCATTCGATTTCTGTTGTCTCTCGTAGCAGCTTATGACTTGGAGGTAGAACAGATGGATGTGAAGACAACTTTCCTTTATGGTGACTTGGAGGAGGAAATCTACATGTCACAGCCAGAGCATTACATGGTAAAAGGTAAAGAAAATTTGGTTTGCAAACTTAAAAAGTCTCTGTATGATTTGAAGCAATCCCCTAGGAGATGGTACATGAAGTTTGATGCCTTTGTGTTGTTAATTGGATTTGTTAGATCAAAATTAGATCATTGTGTTTATTATAAGTTTGATGGTGATCGTATTCTCATTGTTGCATTGTATGTTGATGATATGTTGCTCATTAGGAAGGGTAAGAATATGATTTCTGATTTTAAATCTTAGTTGTCAACTCAGTTTGAAATGAAAGATTTAGGGGCAGCCAGGTACATTCTAGGAATGGAATTCAGAAGAGACAGAACTAACAGAAAACTTTGGTTAAGTCAAAGTAAGTATGTTAAGACTGTGTTGGACAGATTCAGCATGGGAGATTGTAGACCATTGTGTGTTCCCGTTTCCTTGGGGACAAAGTTGTCTGTTGAGGATTGTCCAAAATCTCCTAGTGAGGTGGAGGACATGAGTAGAGTACCTTATGCTAGTGCTATTGGTAGTTTGATGTATGCTATGGTCTGCACAAGACCAGACATTGCCCAAGTAGTGGGAGTCCTTAGTCAATTTATGGCTAATCCTGGATGAGTTCATTGGGATGCAGTTAAGCGAGTGTTCAGATATTTGAGGGGTACTTTCGAGTATTCCATTTGCTATCATGGTAATGTTTTAGGACCTCCGCATTCTGTTGATATTCATGGATTTGTGGATTCAGATTGGGCAGGTGACATTGACAGCAGGAAATCCACCAGTGCTTATGTTTTTACATTGTTTGGTGGTGCTATTAGTTGGATGAGTAAGAGACAACCTATTGTTGCTTTGTCCATGACAAAAGCTGAGTATATGGCAGAAACTCATGCTTGTAAGGAAGCCATTTGGCTTAAGAGATTGTGTTCTGATATTGGTGTTGATGCAGGTCAGATCACGATTAGTTGTGACAGTCATAGTGCAATTTGCCTTGCAAAGAATCCAACTTTCCATGCTAGAACCAAGCACATTGATGTTCAGTTTCACTTCGTGAGGGACATGGTTGAGGATGGAAAGGTAAATTTGGAGAAGGTAGATACTTTGAAGAATGTTGTAGATGCATTGACGAAACTAGTGGGCACAGAGAAGTTTAGATGGTGTTCAGAGTCTATGGGCCTCTCGACCTATAGCAATTAAATCCTATTTTTCTATTGGCTCTTACAAGGTGTTCGACAAGTGGGAGAATGTTGGGAATTAAGGTGTCTCAACCTTGGTAATTTTCTGCATTTGTAACGTTTGTATTTATTTTTCATTGCCTATGTTGTAAATAATTGGAAATTCCACTTTGTCATATTGTGGGATGTGGCATGGTGATGTGTCAATCCTACATGGATTATGACAACTTGTTATTTTGTCCTCACATGAGGAGATAGGCGTCCCACTTAGTGGTAGGAATATTCTGCCATGTGTCGGCATCTTCTATGTTGTGTAAGGAATGTTTGACCGAAACGGTTATGACGGATCTATGACATGTAAGAGTCAAGAATAGAAGTTTGTAAGATAGGTAATGACATGTGTCATGAAGCATCTTTGAATGAGGTATATTTGGGTGCCCCAAGGTGGAATATGATGTGTTGTAAGAGAATATGCTATTTATAGCATGTTTATGATAGATTCTCTTACAGCTGTAAGTTGTTACCGCTATGACAGATTCTATGACGGTCGTCAGTGTCATAAGAGCATCTGTCATAGCCCATTTTAGAAAGTGGTGACCTCTTTGGGATGGGAGTTGTGGACAAGTGTCAGACACATTCTACAATGTTGACCAAGTGTCCCTAGGCATGGGTTTTGGTCCAAGATGCGATATTGGACCCCCATTCCAAGAAAGGTCCAAAATTGCCTTGTATGTTCTATTTAAACAGGTGCTTGGAGATGGAGTTTGTATCATAGGTTTATAGGTACTGTTATGCTGCCGGATTGACTCCAGACACGAGTGTCGAAGACCATTGAAGCTTGCATTGCAATTGTATTGTAAACATTCTTTCAGATTTGTTAATACATTGTGCAAGTTTCTAAGTGTGGGGTTTTTCACCCGATAAGGGTTTTCCCCACCGTAAATCTCTGTCTCTCTTCTTCTATCTTCTTTCTGGTTCTTGTGTTTTGCTGCTATATCTCATGTTAATGGTTTAACATCGCTGTAATAGTTAGGATAAATTTGAATTTGCATAGGCCTCTCCTCAATAGATTAGTGTAGGAAGTGTTTCGCACACCTAGCTTCCTTTCAACTCTATCATAAGCTTTGTTCACATCCAGCTTAATGATCATACCTTCCTTCTTCCGAGGTCTAATTGAATGAATAGTCTCATGTGCCAAGACAACACCGTCTAATATTTGCCTTCCGTTTAGAAAACCACTTTGTTCCTCAAAAATAAAAGTTTCCAAACAAGCTTTAAGTCTGGAGGCCATAGCTTTTGCTACAATCTTAGAAATAGAATTACATAGAGAAATTGGCCTATACTCATCGAAGTATGTGGGATTTTGTGTCTTAGGAATGAGGGCAATACAAGTTTGATTCCAAGAGCTCATCATTGCCCTTCTGCTTCTACATTTCTTTGCTGCCTGGCACACATCCTCAACCAAATCCCAAAACTTGTGAAAAAATCTTGCTTAAAAACCATTTGGCCCCGAGGCTTTGTAAGCTCCTAAAGATAAAGTTGCTTTCTTTATTTCTTCCTTGGAGAAAGGTTTGAGAAGGGATTCATTCATATCTTTTGAAACCACATTGGGAATGTTATCAAGCATTTTAGCTTGGGCCTCCACATCACCCTCCTCACTGTTTCCCAGATGTGTGAGAAATGATTCTTTCCTTCCTCCCTTATTGCTTCCATATCTTCTAAAACAACCCCATCTGGCTTCTCTATCCTCAGAATTTTATTCCTATTTCTTCTAATCACCATGGAGAGATGGAAGAATTTTGTGTTGTTGTCTCCTTTTAGCCATCTGACCCTAGATTTTTGGAGCCAAAAAATCTCTTCCATTCTTAGAAACCTATTTAAGGCCTCTAATTGCTCATTTTCTTCCCTTCTTCTTTCCTCTGAACAACCCAAAGTGATCAAATCTTGCTCCGCTTTAGCCAACTCCTCTTCTGCCTTAATTTTGGCTGAAAACATATTGCCCATCACCTGCTTGTTCCAGGCCCTAGCTTGTGTTTCAATGTCGCTATTGGTTTTGAGATATGTTATGTAACTTGGAAATGGGTATCTAAGTCTGTATTTAGTTTGGGAGTTTTTTTGGAAAGTTGTAGAGAAAAACCCCAAAAATAGGGTCTTTTGTCTTACTAGATTAGGCCTGATTGAAACATGAAAAGTATGAAGATTGAGACTAGGCACTTTGAAGGTTATTTGATTCACATGTAATTGAGTTTGTTGAATGGTCCAACAACCCCTCATTGCATCAACTTTACACGCACCAAATTCATTTTTTTTGCAAGTTTGGTCAAACGAGGTCTAATGATAGGTTTTTTTGGGTGTTTTTAGTTTATTTGGTCTAATAAGGTCATAATAGACCATGTGCAAGGTCAATAGAGTCATTTTGAGTTCATTTTACAAAAGTTGTCAACATGTATACAGTGCAAAGGTGCTAGGAGTGACATTTTGCATTCCATAGCTCGTGGGGCCGAACAGACTTTGCCAACGTGTCGATGTAGGCAGGTAAATGCCAGGGGAGGTCTCTTTTTATGTGCCAAGCATCGCAGTTGTTCGGGGCAGCAGGCTACTAGCAAAGTCCCTTAAGATCCCTAAGACGAAAAAATTGCCAAAATTTGACAAAGCAGTTCTTGAAATTTGTGGCATTTGGGAATGTTTTGTTTGGACGTACAGGTGCATGTGGGGTCCATCCACAATAATCTCTCTCAGTTTTGGTCAACTCCAATCCATTTGACTATGCCAAAATCAAATGCATTCTTCCAAAATGCTTCAGTTTGATGTAGTGGAAAGGTGCTAGGAGTGACATTTTGCATTCATATCTCATTCCGGGTGAAGTTCGTTCGGCCCCATGAGCTATGGAATGCAAAATGTCACTCCTAGCACCTTTCCACTGCATGAAACTAAAGCATTTTGCAAGAATGCTTTTGATTTCAGCACGATTAAACAGACTGGAGTCGACCAAAACTGAGAGAGGTTATTGTGGATGGACCCCACGTACACCTATACATCCAAAAGAAATATTCCCAAATGCTACGAATTCCAAGAACTGCTCTGTGAAAGTTTGGTAGTTTTTTCGTCTTAGGGATCTTAAGGGACTTTGCCGGTAGCCTTTTGCCCTGAACGACTGTGGTGCTTAGCACACGAAATGAGACCTCCCCTGGTATTTACCCACCCACCCCGACATGTTGGTGAAGTCCGTTCGCCCCCACGAGCTATGGAATGCAAAATGTCACTCCTAGCACCTTTCCACTGCATCAAACTGAAGCATTTTGCAAGAATGTGTTTGAAGAAATCCTTGACACATGAAGACACTAAGAACACTGAAGACATGGAGGAAAAAGAAGCATGAAGACACGAACAAACTCCTGTCATGAGGAAGAACCACAACCCAATCCAACTCCTGAAAGCATGACATGTTATGATGAAGAACCACAGCCAAATCCAATGATCCAATGGCATGAACCAATGACATAAGCAACTATGTCCTACTATTGTAACATGATAAACATGAATGTTATGAACTAACATCCAAAACCTATGACATGAATCTTGATATGACATGAGTGAAACACGAGTGAACAGGATATCCATGACTCATCCTCTCTCTGCTGTCGAGTAGACCTCTTTGATAGTTCAAGCTCATGTAGCTCCACCTGTTAATACAATCAAACAATATGCACATTACTATAACAAAATGTACATGAAATATATAACATCACATATGTAATTGATCACTTACCGCCATCTGACGATCACTAACCATCATCTTTTTTGGAGCTTCTTTGTTCGTAGTTGGATGGACTGGAGTTGTGACCTCCTGTGAGAAGCATCAAAAAGCAAAATTGAATAAACATAAATATACTAGAGGGAAGCAATTCATACTACTATTTATATACAAAACAAAGTACAAGTAACCATCTAGGAAAGTTTTATGCATACTTACAAATTAATCCAATGAACCATCTGGGTCTTCTCTACTCTTTATTGTGTCAAATATTTCCTCATGGTCAGAGTCACGCACCTTCCACAAGGTCTTGTTCAAAGGTCTACCTCGATATTGTATCAAATGAACATTGGTTGCCACGACAAGGTTGGAGTAATGAAGAATATTCTGATGCATGTCAAAGTCCTCAAATAGATAAACATTAACACTCTTATGTGGGTACCTTCTAAGCCATGTTCTAGTAACAACCACTGAGCCTATAGGGTATTTGATGTTTTCTCCATCTATAACTGGGGCCTCCAATTTCTTTTTGGCCTCGACACAACAACACAAGTAATAATCTATTCCCTCTTCGTTATCGTCATCTGCAATAACTACATAAACATGCTCTATAATGATATGTGCAGCAAATTAGATGAAATTAGTCAACATTACAAAAATACTACAAAGTTTAAGATAACATTAGGAATTTCAAATTTAACTATGCAAGTAGATATATTACCTGGTTGAACTAGATTTGATATGTTGTCAAAGTCAACTGACGATTCCATCTCTGTCAATTCCAGTGTCGTCGGGGGTTGATACATGTCAAGTGGGCTAAGATAATTGAACTGCCATTCATCAACCCACTCATGTGACTCACACTCATTTCAGGCTTGAATTGTACATGGAGAACAAAAGCACACTATCTTCCATGTATGTATGCTCCATGAACCTGTAATTGAGCTTCTGATAGAGTGTAACTCACTTGATCTTGTCAGTGTATAACAATCCTCATATGGTGCAATGTTAGTATCATCTATCAACCAAAAAAATATATGAACTGAAGACTTACATTCATTACCTGGACCCATCGAAGCATTACACCACTTGATGATTGATTTTGCATTTGTCAACTTTGCATTGTCTTTATACTTTAACTGTTCTCGTGCTATGGCTCTTTTGATACACGCTCTTGCACCATCATGCTCCCCCTTTCCATGTGTGACCTCACAAAAGTTCCACATATGTTGAACACCTATAATATTATGCCTCCTGCTCAGCTAATAGAAATTCTGTGAGTTCTTGAATTGTGATGCACAGTTATCTGACCATATGATATGCTGATTGAATGATATGCCCCTTCTAGCCAGATCATTGTAGAACACCTGAAAACAACATTGCACGAACTTTGCAGAATGCGTGCAATCATTGCTTATATAAAAATGATACTCCCTTATGATCTTTATGTCATCCTTTGTACTATCATTTGCATGAACGAATGCAATGTGCACAAATATAGAAACCTGTGTCGAGTTATAATATTAGGATTGCACCTCACATTGTGGCTGTAGACTATAGTTCTCTGTAAAGACGATGACTAAAACAATGCTACCAACTGGAAATGTGTCCTTGCATAACTTGAATTGCAAGTCCAACCATCGAGATCTATGGGCATGTCTTACATACGCATACACTATGTTGTCACGAAATATAGGCATAAACTGATACACTGGAATCTTCTGAATAACATATTCACACCTCTTTGCTTCTTTACCATCTCTTATATTGTATGCCACTATTTTATACTTGCCAAACTTTACTAGTTCATTTCCAAGCACATGTGTTCTTTCCATATGTTCACATATTGGCATACGTTGCAAGCCACCGCAATGCTGACATGTGCCATCCAGGCATAATTTCCTATAGAATATTTAACCTTCCTCTCTATCACATAAAATCATTAATATGAAGTCTCTTAAGGTAATTGGTGGGGCACGTATGCCACAATCCTGCAAAATATTGTTAGTATGCAAATCTAAACATATAGACTGATAAACATCAAAATGGTTAGAAAATTCAATATGTAATCTACAACAACAAGTAGTGAGTGTGTGATTTATTTTGACAAAGAAAGGTTTTAGCATTTCAAACTATCTTTGAAATTTTTTAATTTGAGGATACTTCTCTAGAAATTTAACAAAAAATTGTGTTTGAGTCATATCCAAAAAATGCTTTGGATGTGGCTCATGGTTTCGACTACCGATTCTCCTTCTTACCACATCCCTTTGATTCGGAGATACCCTTGTGTAATTCTTCCAAAAGTCTTCAATTAGTGATCTCAAAGCTTCGACAACAACTTTGTCTTTCCGTGGGAGTCTCCCAGAGAATGCCCACAATTCATTAGTGTTTGGATTCTCAACTCTTTGACATCTTCCAACAGCTCTCATTATAGTTTTTCTATTTATTTTCAATGCTTGACTGGTCTTTCTAATGAGGTGAGCTTTTTTTGTTTGTTGGCTTACAATTGTCGATGTAATGACATGCCATGTGCCATTACTATCCTTGGTGCATGAGGTGGAACCCACACTCTCATACGCACTCATTAAACTCTTGACAATTGATTTTTCACTTGATGCATTCGATGTTCTTAGGCCAAGAATCTTCATAGTGGGCCTAAATTTCAAATTTCTCATCAGTTCAACAAAGAGTTGACATCTTTCAATTTCATTTAAATTCTCAAAGAATAATTTCCATATCTTATTTGCATATCTTTGGCAAGTGCACGTGTGAATCTTATCCTGCATGGGCTCTAATACATTCTCATCAATATCAATTAGAAACTTAGGCCTCCTATGCAAAATTCTAGGTGTTTTATTTGTTAAAGTAGACTGAACATTAGAAATTTCTTCAATATTTACTTGAGATGGGATAGATGACGTACCTTCAATTGGAGGTGAAAAGGTTGAAAATGACATACCTTCAACTTGAGGTGTGAATGATGGCATGTCAGCAACTTGAGAAGAAAATGCAGATGTGTCTTCTACTTCACCTGTGAAAGATGGAGTGTCTCCAATTCGAGAAGCTAATGACGGTGTTCCTTCAACTTGACCTGTGGACAATGGAGTGCCTCCAACTTGGAGATTCACTGTCCTCATTGCACTCAGGTTTTGCATTCGTTCCCTTTGTGCCACAATTCCATCTCTCTCTTAGCTTTGTTAGACGTGTCACATTCCTCTTCAATTGGCAATGGTGGAATGTCTTCTTGTATGGTTGACAATTTCCTACTTTCCCAAATTCACCTCATTCTTTCTCTTTTCCTCTCATTCTCAACTTCACGCTCTTCTGGTGTTAGAGTCTTTGCTCGTTTCCTCAACATGATGATGATTTCTACAAGCATGAAGAATAAGACAATGATAATTAGAAATTTTATAATGACAATGAATAGCACAATCAGAATGAATAACAAGGTTTTACAAACTTCTGAATAAGACACCTCATATAAAGATAACTTGAACATACATAAGTCATGGAGTATGCATTTGAATACACATATAAGTCATGAACATACAACGTCATAAATGATGCAGGAGCACCTAGTCCCTTAAGGCCAATTATGGTAAATGCAATGTAATTGAGTTCAAATGTTTCTTTCCATGCGTGGAATCCTATTTTGATGTAATAAGGTCTATAAAAGACCATTTGTATGTCTTAGAGTCCTTTAGGGGGTCAAGTAGTTAAGTTTTGTCAAGTGTCATAATATTGCTTATGCAAATTACATGTTTTGTCCATTTTAAAACAAATCCAATAGTCATATCCTCCAAAAATGTGATTGGATTAGTTGGAATATAGTTGACAAATGATGTAATAAGTCTCCAAATGAAGACACAAGGAAGAAGACACAAATTTTGATGAAGAAAGAACAACATTTACTCGATTTTTCTGCTGTAACCATGTTTTTCTCTACAGTTTCTCTATTTCAGACTATACTACGGTCCTATACGGTAATGTCTAGACTTAAAATTCATTTGATGTGTTAGGGGTCTGTGTTAATTTTCTTTTGAATCAATTTTGAGAAGTTTTCATTAGGTTTAGAGGGAGATTTAACCAAATTTCTCAAATTGCCTGTATAAGGCCAATGAGGGCTCTAGTTGGGGTTTAAACAATGTTTTAGTCATTCCACCTACTGTCATGACTTGTATCTTAGTGGAATGACTCTTCAAAGAGTAATCTAAGTGTTCTCATGATTTGGTAGGCAGAGAAGATCAGTTGGTGTGGTTTTAGTGTGATGCCCTAGGGTTTTAAAGAGTGTTTTCATGTGGGAAAGATATACCTAGACACATATATATCTTAGAACATAAAGAACATAAAAACATAAAGACATAAAGGCATTTAAAGACATAAAGAACACAAGGACATATATATGTGAATTAAAATGGACATTTAAATTGAACAAACCTTAGAATTCGATATTGTAATTGACCAATTCTCCAAAAGATGGCTTCAAAATCCTTAAATTCTTATTTTTTACAAGTTTGATTATGAATTCTATATAATTCTAGAATAGGATTAGTAACATTTATGGAAAAAACAATCATATATCATCAAATTCAATCTATATATCAATGGTAATTAGCTTTGAAACAAAATCACACATGAAACATGAAACTTTTAGTTTAAATAATCAAGTTTTCTTCAAAAACATGAAAAATCACTTCTTCTATGTTGAAAAAAAAAAAAGGTGGTGGATTCATATAAAAATGATTCTCAATTAGTCAAACAACATGAAAAGCATTCTTTTGTTTGATATACTTGTGACAAGTAGGAATAACAATCATGTGGGGTCTGAAACATGGATCCCACATGCTTTTTTACCATTTTCCATGCTTCCTAGAATGCGATCGCGTTATAACGCGAGTGCATTTTGGGAAGCATGATAACATAAAGGTAACCTTGTATCTACATGGGAGAGTCTCTCTTTCTCTCTCTTCATTTCTCTATCCTATACATAGAGAGGGATCAGGAGACATGGAGAGATAGAGAGGGACATGTGTTGGGAATTAAGGTGTCTCAACCTTTGCAAATTCCTAATGTTGTATTTATTTATCCCATGTTGAGTTGGCATAGTCAGCACCTTGTGTATATGCAGTAGGGTAAATTTTTGGTGATTTTGGTAGTCACGGTTTCCCCCTTGAATAATTAACGAGGGTTTGGGGGCAGCACCCCCAAGATAGGGTCAAGGGGCGTAGCCCCTTGCGGGGTCCAGGGGCAGCGCCCCTGGCGCGCTCCTTGTTGCAGTACAGGGCGGGGTCGAGGAGTATCTTTGCACGAGAGAAAGGCATCTTTGGGCAGTTATGGCATGTAAGATGAATATGATATTTTTAGTCAGTATATGACGAATTCTATGATAGCTGTAAGGTGCGTAAGAGCATCTGTCGTAACCTATCTTGGGACCAGGCACCCACTTCGGGATGGGATGTTGGACAAGTGTCCTTAGGCGTGGGTTTTGGGGCATGAGTCCAAGATGGACGCTCATCTCTAGAAGGTTCTATATTTGCCTTGTAAACTCTATATAAATAGGTGTTTGGATGGGAGATAGATAACTTTGGTACAAGTACTGTTATGCTGCCAGAATATCTCTAGATTTGACATTCGAAGACTCCTGAAAGAGCATTGGCTCTAAAACTGTATTGTAATATGTTATTGATTACTGTAATACATTTGAGCTGTGTTTTGGAGTGTGGGGTTTTCTCCACGTATATCTTGTCTCTCTCTCTCTTCTGTCTACTTTCTGTGTGTATGTGTATTGCTGCAATATCTCTGTTAGATGTTCTATGTTGCTGTAGTTGTAAGAATTAAATTGAATTTGCATACATCTCTCCTCATTAGATTAGTGTAGGAAGCAATTTCTACACACCTAGCTTCCTTTTAGTTGGTATCATAGCTTCATCACCTTTTGGTCCTAGTTGTTGGGTAAGAGTTTTTTGAGCTAATCTTAGGTTGAGTGAGAGTCTGTGCAGAGTATTCTTTTTTCTATTGCAGCAAGGAGATGGCAAGCACATCAGGAAGGTTTGAAGTGGAGAAGTTCAATGGCAGTAATTTTGAGCTGTGGAAGCTCAAAATGGAAGACATGTTAGTTGACCGAGACCTTTGGGAAAGTGTGAATAGAACTAAACCAGCTACAATGACACAAGCTGATTGGGATCTCAATGATCAGAAGGCTAAGGGTCTCATAAGACTTAGTCTTGTCGATTCTATGTTGTTAAATGTCCATGAGGAGACTACTGCAACACTCCTTTGGAAGAAGTTGGGGGATGTGTATCAAGCCAAATCCCTTGTCAATAAACTTTTCCTGAGAAAGAAGTTGTATTCTCTTCGAATGGAGGACAGAGGATCCGTGGCTGAGCATATGAATGCCTTTAACATGCTGGTTGCACAATTGACGTCTATCGGTGTAAAGATGGAGGAGGAGGATTGGTGTATGACCCTGCTTTGTTCTCTGCCGGACTCATGGGATCATCTTGTCATGGCAATCGGAAGCACCACATCCACATTCAAAATGGAAGAGGTGGTTTCTTCACTGTTATCTGAAGAGATGCGGAGAAAGTCTTCTGAGGCAGCTAAAGAAGCCCTTGCAGTTCGTGGAAGACCCAAGGAGAAAGGGAAGAAGAAGGACAAGAAAGTTGAGAAGGGTAGATCCAAATCTCCTGGAAAGTCCAAGGCTCTTTGTTGGAACTTTGGCAAGACCGGGCATTTCTGAAGGGAATGCAAAGCGGAGAAGAAGAAAAAGAAGAAAGCAACTGATTTAGATTCTTACAAATCACAAGATGACGGTGATGCCTTCATTGCAGCCCTCGCAACCCATGCATCTGATGATGTGTGGCTAATCGACTCTAGTGCATCATTCCACATGACCTCGCATCGAGACTGGTTCACTAAGTATGAGGAGTTCAATGGTGGAAAGGTGTATCTCGGTGATGACTCTCATCTAAAGATCATTGGTCGTGGAAGAGTCTCTATCTGATTCCCTGATGGTCGAGTGAAGGGGATCTCTGGGGTTATGCACATCCCAGGCCTAGCACGGAACCTTCTTTCTGTAAGTAGTTTGAATGATGCAGGTGTGTAGGTTGTCTTTTCGAAAGAAGGATGCAAGATGACTAGAGCATCTATGGTGCTTGCTAAGGGTACTCGGAGAGGTACTCTGTTTCAGCTGGAAGCATGCATTGCATAATGCAATAGTTCTTTTGACTCAAGGAAGAGGGCAACAGTCACTTCATCCCCACCATCTGAATGAGCAGTGAAGAAATATGTTGTTTCTAATCTTGATGGTTGTAATCATGCTTTGGAAGTTAAACTTCCTGCAGAAAAGACAATGTTATGGCATAAGAGATTTGGCCACATTGGTGAGAAGGGTCTGCGTACCCTGAAAAATAAGAACATCGTTGAGGGGTTAGATGATTTTAATCTTGAGTTTGACTTTTACGAACATTGCATTTATGGAAAACAAAACCATGTTCAGTTTTACTCGAGTTCTCATAAGTCTTCTGGTGTGTTGGACCTCATTCATTTTGATGTGTTTGGTCTTGTTAATGTTCCTTCGTTATCAAAATCTATATACTTTGTATCTTTTATAGATGATTACAGTAGAAGGACATGGATTTATTTTCTCAGAAGCAAATCTGAAGTCTATATCAAGTTTAAGGAGTTTAGAGCCTTTGCTAAAAATCAGACTAGTAAAAAGATTAAATGTTTGAGAACTGACAACGGTGGTGAGTTCTGTTGTACAGAATTCGATAAGTATTGCAAGGAACTTGGGATTGAAAGACATAAGACAACTCCATACACACCGCAACAAAATGGAGTTGCAGAGAGGATGAACAGGACACTGATGGAGAAGGCTAGGAGTATGCTTAGTGGAGCTGGTCTAGAACAAAAGTTTTGGGTTGAAGCTGTTGCCACTGCTTGCTATCTGGTAAATAGATCTCCTACATCAGCTCTTTTTGGAAAGACACCCATGGAGGTGTGGTCTGGTAGAAAGACTTCAGTAAGGCATCTTCGTGTTTTTGGTTGTGAGGCATATGCACATGTGCCCAAGGAGAAGCGGTCAAAGTTGGAGAACAAAGCTGTTAAGTGTATCTTCATCGGCTATTCTGTTGGTGTGAAAGGATACAAGCTTTAGGACCCCATGGCTGAACAAGTGTTGTATAGTAGAAGTGTCATCTTCAGAGAGCTTACACCTTCTTCCACTATTTTACAACCAGAAGAAAAAGAAAAGAAAGAGGATGTTCTTCAATTTCCTCTCACCCCTGAGAAGACTGAACAAAAAGACAATGTTGGACCTAATGATGAGGAGAGCTCTAGTAGCTCTGATGAAGAAGCTGAACCTCAACCTCATCTCTTGAGGAGGTCTACACGGATAAGGAAGCAACCTGAAAGGTTTGGTTTTACATTGCTTGATTCTAGTTGTGCTTATCCTTTGCTTACTAACAGTGATGAACCTAGAACTGTATCAGAGGCTTTGGATATGAAGGATGCAGGTTCCTGGAAGGAGGCCATGGAGGAAGAAATGGCTTCTTTGGAAAAGAATCAAACTTGGGACTTGGTGCCTTTGCCTCCTGGACGGAAACCTGTTGGATGTAAATGGGTGCTCAAGAAGAAGATTGGTGCAGATGGCAGTATTGAGAAGTATAAGGCTAGATTGGTTGCGAAGGGGTATTCACAAGTGGAGGGTATAGATTATGGTGAGATCTTCTCTCCCGTTGCAAAGCTGACATCCATTCGATTCGTGTTGTCACTCGCAGTAGCTTATGACTTGGAGGTAGAACAGATGGATGTGAAGACAACTTTCCTTCATGGTGACTTGGAGGAAGAGATCTACATGTCATAGCTAGAGCATTACATGGTGAAAGGTAAAGAAAATTTGGTTTGCAAACTTAAGAAGTCTTTGTATGGTTTGAAGCAATCCCCTAGGAGATGGTACTTGAAGTTTGATGCCTTTGTGTTGTCAATTGGATTTGTGAGATCGAAATCGGATCACTGTGTGTATTATAAATTTGATGGTGATCGTATTCTCATTGTTGCACTATATGTTGATGATATGTTGCTCATTGGGAAGGGTAAAAATATGATTTCTAATTTTAAATCTCAATTGTCAGCTTAGTTTGAAATTAAAGATTTAGGGGCAGCCAGGTACATTCTAGGAATAGAAATCAGAAGAGACAGAACCAATAGAAAACTTTGGTTAAGCCAGAGTAAGTATGTGAAGTCCGTGTTGGACAGATTCAGCATGGCAGATTGTAGACCATTGTGTGCTCCTGTTTCTTTGGGACAAAGTTGTCTGTTGAGGATTGTCCAAAATCTCCTAGTGAGGTGGAGGACATGAGCAGAGTACCTTATGCTAGTGCTGTTGGAAGTTTGATGTATGCCATGGTCTGCACAAGACCAGATATTGCCCAAGCAGTGGGAGTCCTTAGTCAATTTATGGCTAATCCTAGATGGGTTCATTGGGATGTAGTTAAGCGAGTGTTCAGATATTTGAGGGGTACTTCTGAGTATTCCATTTGCTATCATGGTAATGTTTCAGGACCTCCGCATTCTGTTGATATTCATGGATTTGTAGATTTAGATTGGGCAGGTGACATTGACAGCAGGAGATCCTCCAGTGCTTATGTTTTTACACTGTTTGGTGGTGCTGTTAGTTGGATGAGTAAGTGACAACCAATTGTTGCTTTGTCCATGATAGAAGCTGAGTATATGGTAGCAACTCATGCTTGTAAGGAAGCCATTTGGCTTAAGAGATTGTGTTCAGATATTGGTGTTGATGCAGGTCAGATCACGACCAGTTGTGACAATCAGAGTGTAATTTGCCTTGCGAAGAATCCAACTTTCCATGCTAGAACAAAGCACATTGATGTTCAGTTTCACTTTGTGCGAGACATGGTTGAGGATGGAAAGGTAAATTTGGAGAAGGTAGATACTTTGAAGAATGTTGCAGATGCATTGACAAAACCAGTGGGCACAGATAAGTTCAGATGGTGTTCAGAGTCTATGGGCCTCTTGGCCCCTAGCAGTTAAATCTTGTCATTGCTTTTGACCCTTGCAAGGTGTTTGACAAGTGGGAGAATGTTGGGAATTAAGGTGTTTCAACCTTTGCAAATTCCTAATGTTGTATTTATTTATCCCATGTTGAGTTGGCATAGTTAGCACCTTGTGTATATGCAGTAGGGTAAATTTTTGGTGACTTTGGTAGCCGCGGTTTCCCCCTTGAATAATTAATGGGGGTTTGGGGGCAGCGCCCCCAAGATAGGGTCAAAGGGCGTAGCCCCTTGCGGGGTCCAGGGGTAGCGCCCCTGGCGTGCTCCCTGTCGCGCTCCTTATCGCGGTACAGGGCGGAGTCGAGGAGTATCTTTGCACGAGAGAAATGCATCTTTGGGCGGTCAAGGGCG
Organism: Cunninghamia lanceolata; assembly: GCA_027924645.1. Taxonomy (NCBI): domain Eukaryota; kingdom Viridiplantae; phylum Streptophyta; class Pinopsida; order Cupressales; family Cupressaceae; genus Cunninghamia; species Cunninghamia lanceolata. Next base: position 628,158 of record BSBN01001541.1, on the reverse strand, counting down.
ATTATGACATGTAAGATGAATATGATATTTTTAGTCAGTATATGACAGATTCTATGACAGTTGTAAGGTGCATAAGAGCATTTGTCGTAACCTATCTTGGGACCAGGCGCCCACTTCGGGATGGGATGTTGGACAAGTGTCCTTATGCGTGGGTTTTGGGGCATGAGTCCAAGATGGACGCCCATCTCTAGAAGGTTCCATATTTGCCTTGTAAACTCTATATAAACAGGTGTTTGGATGGGAGATAGATAACTTTGGTACAAGTACTGTTATGCTGCCAGAATATCTCTAGATTCGACATTCGAAGACTCCTGAAAGAGCATTGGCTCTGAAACTGTATTGTAATCTGTTATTATTTACTGTAATACATTTGAGCTGTGTTTTGGAGTGCGGGGTTTTTCACCCATAAGGGTTTTCCCCACGTATATCTTGTCTCTCTCTCTCTTCTGTCTACTTTTTGTGTGTATGTGTATTGCTGCAATATCTCTGTTAGATGTTCTATGTTGCTGTAGTTGTAAGAATTAAATTGAATTTGCATACATCTCTCCTCATTAGATTAGTGTAGGAAGCGATTTCCGTACATCTAGCTTCCTTTCAACATGGAGATAGAGACAGGGAGAGGGAGAGATGGGGATTGAGATAGAGAAAGGGGTCTATAGAGGGAGAAAGAGAGAGATACGTATATATAGAGAGGGTAGATATAGGGAGATAGATCTAGCAAGGGAGAGATAGATAGGGAAATACAAAGAGAGAGAGATAGAGAGGGGTATATTAAGAGACAGGGTTATGAGGATAGATAGCTCGATAGGGAAAGAGATCAAGAGATGTCTAGAGACATAGGGAGAGAGATTTCAAGAGGTAGAGGGATGGGGAGAGAGATAAAGAGGAGGAGAGAGAGGTAGCGAGGGATAGATTAAGAGATAGGGATCCATATGTCCAGAGAGATAGAGGCAGGGATCCCTATTCTCCCCTCTACCTAAACCATAAACTTAAACCTCTAAACCCTAAACCCTAAATAATGCCCCTAAACCCTAACCCCTAACCCCTAAACCCTAAAATTGAGCAACCCTAAACCCCTAAACCCTTAAACCCCTAAACCCTAAACCCTAAACTCAAGAAACCCTAAACCCCTAACTCGTAAACGCTAAACCCTAACCCCTAGACCCTAAACCCTAAGCTCAAGCATCCCTAAACCCCTAAAGCCTAAATAATTCCCCAAAACCCTAAACCCTATTTACTTGAGCAACCCTGAACTCATGTAAACCTCAAATAGTGAGGGAGGGAGAGATACAAAGGTAGAGTTAGAGAGAGGGGATCAAAAGTGATCTAGAGAGAGAGAGATCTCCCAGGCTCGGTCTCCTCTATATCTCCCTATTCACCTCTCTACCTAAACCATAAACCTAAACCTCTAAACCTTAACCCCTAACCCCTAAACCATAAACCCTAAACCATAAATAATGCCCCTAAACACTAACCCCTAACCCCTAAACCCTAAAAATGAGCAACAGGCTAAACCCCTAACCCCTAAACCATAAAACCTGGAAGTAACCCTAAACCTATATCTCCCTATCTCTCCCAATCTCTATAACGTGAAAGTTCATGAAAACATTAAGCTTTCATTCCAACCAAGTTCATTCCTAATCAATCCCAAACATCCCTAATCCATTCAATTTCATCTCTAATCATCCCTAAACCACTTCTAATCAGCCCTAAACCACTTTACACCATCCCAAATCACATCCAAATCAATTTAACTTCATCCCTAATCATTTTCAAATCAACCTGGATTTCATCTCAAATACCATCCCTAAACTATTCCTAAATCATTCTAATCATTCCCTAACAACACTAAACCACTTCAAACCATCCCTAAAACCATTTTAATCATTCTTAATCTAGTCCTTTTCACCTCTCATCATCCCTAAACAATCCATTTCATCCCAACTCCATCACAAATCAATCCAAGCTCCATCTCAAACGATCCCAAAAATAATCAAAATCAAACAAATACCTCACCAGGAGCCATTAGAAGATCACAGTGCCAATATTTTAGTCATTTGCACCATTTTGTATATCATATGTGCCAATATGCTCCTTAGTGGAACCTACCTATCAATCACAAACATCATTCTACACCTAGCTAATCACAGGTGTCATTCTACCCTCTGCTAGCCACAGAAGCCATCAGAACATCATAAGCGCCAATAGGTTAGTCGTTTACACCATTCTATACATCATATATACCAACCATAAACCCTAAACCTGATCAAACCTAAACCTGATCAACCCTAAACCCTTATCTCTATCATCTCTCTACCTCTCAATCTCTCTACCTATGTCTTTGGCCATGTCCATCACCCTCTATCTCCCTATCTCTCCCTCTCTAAACTCTAAACCCGATCAACCCTAAACCCCCATCTCCTTGTCTCTATCATCTCTCTACCTCTCAATCTCTCTGGCTATGTCTTTGGTCATTTCCCTCACCCTCTATCTCCATATCTCTCCCTCTCTAAACTCCTAACCGAGCTAAACCCTAAACCCGATCAACCCTAGATTTGATCAACCCTAAACCCTATCTCCTTGTCTCTATCATCCTTCTACCTCTCAATCTCTCTGCCTATGTCCCTGGCCATGCCCCTCACCCTCTATCTCCTTATGTCTCCCCTTAGTCTCCTCTATATCTCCCTATTGGTTCTCTCTCTCTAAACCCTAACCTAAACCTCTAAACCTTAATGCCTAACCCTTAAAACTAAACCTTAAGTTACCCTAAATAATGCCCATAAACCCTAACCCCTAATTGGGCTAAACCCTAAAACTGAGCAACCCTAAACCCCAAACCTATAACCATAAACCTTGGAAGCAACTCTAAATCTTTATCTCCCTATCTCTCCCAATATCTATCAATCCCCTCACTCTCTCTCTAAACCCTAACCCCTAAACCCTAAACCTAAGCAACCTTAAATCCCTAACCCCTAAACCCTAAAACATAAACTTGAGCAACTGTAAACCCCTAAACCATAAATACTTCCCTTAAACCCTAACCCAAAACCCTAAACTTGAGCAACCCAAAACTCATAAACCATAAATAATGCCCCTAAAGGTCTAAGCAACCCTAAGCTCATAAACCCTAAACCTTAAATAATGCCCCTAAATCTTAACCCTTAAACCATAAACCATAAACCTGAGCAGTCGTAAACCCTAAATAATTCCCCTAAACCCTAAACTCATTAACCCGACCCATCCTCTCTCTCTCTCTCTCTCCAAAACAAGAAAACTAGGACTGTCTATCTCTCTCCCTATCACTAGGTATCTCTCCCCTCCATCTCCATCCTCTCTCCATTTTCCTCCCTCTCGCTCTCTCTTGTCGACAAAGAACATGGAAACAAGAAAAATAGGACATGTAAAGATGGATGAGGATATAAATTGGGATGATGAAATGGAAACAAGATAATTTATGAAATTTCATTAGATGGGAAGAATGAGGAGGAGAGGTAGAGAGGGGAGGGAAGTAGAGAGTGAGAGAGAGGATAGGAGGTAGAGACAGAAGGATAGTAGAGAGTGGGAGAGGACCGTAGGAGGTAGACAGGGGAAGGAAGAAGAGAGAGACGGTAGGAGGTAGATAGGGGAGGGAAGCAGAGACTAAGAGAGAGGGTAGGAGGTAGACAGGGGAGGGAAGTAGAAAGTGAGAGAGAGGGTAAGAGGTAGAGAGGGAGTGGGGAGAAGAGAGTGAGAGAGAAGGTAGGAGGTAGAGAGGCGAGGGAAGCAAAGACTCAAAAAGAGGGTAGGAAGTAGATAGGGGAGGGAAGTAGAGACTAAGAGAGAGGGTGGAAGGTAGAGAGGGAGGGAAGAAGAGAGTGAGAGAGAAAGTGGAAGGTAGAGAGGGGAGGGAAGTAGAGACTTAGAGAAAGGGTAGGATGTAGAGAGGGGAGAGAAATAGAGTAAGAGAGACGATAGGAAGTGCAGCTGCCCTTGTAGACATGTATGTAAAGTGTGGAAGCATAGACAAGGCATGTCAATTGTATGACGTAAGACCTCAAAGAGATGTTCTATAATGGAATGCAATGATTGAAAGATATGCGAAAAATGGATTTGTTGAAAAGGCTTTAGAAACTTTCAAGCAAATGCAATTGGCATGTGTATTGCCAGTTATGCTCATCATAACACGAGCACATTATAATGCACTTGCATTATGTGAAATCACATAACGCGAGCGCATTATAACACGATCGCGTTATTGATTTCACATAACATGAGCGCGTTATAATGCGCTCATGTTATGCTCAACTTTATTTGACATGTTTTTATCAATTTTTAGCAAAATATGGAGATAATCTGGAGTGTGCTCCCCATCAGGATGGCACTCCTTTTTAATGAAAACTCAAAACAATACCACCATAATCTTAATCTCTCTGTTAGCTATCTAACCATATATATTTTTTCACATTTTGATTACGTTTAGTGTTTCATCTTGAATTTCTTTTGTAAGTGTGTCTAGTTTTTGTCAAAAACTAGTGTCTAGTATTTTTGACTTTTTTTTTTAACCGTTTATCAAAAATTGAAATAAGTTATATTTTTAGAAACTAGACTCCATTCTACATGAATTCAAAAAAAAATTCAATTTTTTATTAGTTTTCAAACATTTTAGGGGGGAGCACGCTCAAATTTCTATTTTTCAGGATGTGTCCACTTTAAAAATTACTAAAAAATCAATTATTCATTAAAAAATTATTAGAAAAATCAAGGATAAACTACATGGTGTTATCTAATTTCTCACTAGAGAGATTATTGAAATACTAAAAGAAAGTTAACATTTTAGGGGGAGCACACCAGACACTATGTTATATTTTTTTTAGAAAAATAGGACCAATTTGTGTGCTCCCCCTTTTTGAACCCCTTAATCTCAACCATTTTTGGAAAAAATTAGTAGTCTAGAAACTAGATTCAAAGGACTACAACTCTTGTTTTTGTTCCATCTTTAAATTTTGAGTGTAGCTATCTTCAATTTCTCATCCAACATCAATGTTTTCTGATTTTAGAAAAAAAGTGGCAACTTAAGACCCCATTTTGGTCCCTCATCTTTGTGCACTTACCCAATGTTGTTTGTAAATTTTCATAAGGGAAGATGTATTCACCAAGAAATGGTCTTGTTTCAACTACATTTTGGATCCCAGTACCTGATGGGGGTGTGGGGGGCTTTCCCCCCCACTTCTATCTCGAGGGGGTCCAAGGGGCATGGAGACAACTTTTGGAGCCCCCCATGGTGGGGATTTATGGGCAGCACCTCGAAGAGAAATTTTTAGAAAATTATCTTTTAAAATATTTTAATTTCGTAGTCAATCTAGACCATTCATCATTAGGTCACAAATCTTATGGTAGAAGTTATGTTAGGTTTTTTTCCCTAGAAGGCAACACTCTTTTAATGATGGCATTATTTTACGATTGAGTTGTTGTAGAGAGTTGAGACTGGAAAAACACGCGCTTCTAGATTGAAGACTAAAGAGGAGGTTGTTAGTGATCTATTGTAAACTCTATTAAAGTTAATACAGACTGGTGCATCTCTTCTTGTGTGGGGTTTTTTCCTAAAAGGGTTTCTCTATGTAAACATTGTGTTATGTGTTTAGTTTTTTTGTTCTGTTATTTCTTTGTATTTCTGATTTGATTTCCTATAATCTCCATTTAGTTCTACACTGGATTAATAGTTATAATAGTTTAAATACGTTTTCCATTCTATATTTGTTCACCTTCATTTCTAACAATGCCTTGCAATGCCATGTTCCTACAAAAGTTGTCAAACTCTAATAAACAAAACTCTCCACCATCGTTTATCCTTAACACCTTGATCTTCTTCTCTATTGAGTTCTATATAAGAGCTTTGAATTAGAACTTTGAGAAGACCTTGTATTTATGCCTAGGAAAGAGCGCACATGTTTTCTTAGATAAGTTGATAATGAAAGAAACATAATGCAAGGATTTTCTAAGTGAAGGTATATCAACAGGACCAAATACATCACTATGAATCACACCTAAAATCCATATAGATCTAGTAGATCTTGAGTAAAACTTAACATGATTTTGCTTTCCACAAATACAATGTTCATAAAATTCAAAATCAAGGGAACAATCACTTAGCCTCTATATTATTTTTTTAGATTTCAAAGCCCTCAGGCCTTTGTCACCAATGTGGCCCATACACTTGTGCCACAAAAGTCTTCTTAGTAGGAAGCTCTTAGTTCTCAAAAACACAAATTTCAAAACTATGATATTTAATGGTGCTTACATCAAGACAAGACAAAGTTCTAGAATGATCTCCTTAGCTAAAACCATGGCTGCATGGGCCATCTTGTATCTATCCTTAGTGAAGACTATTTGCACACCCACATCATTCATCTTGCTCACTAATAATAAATTTCTCACCAAACCCAAAATGTGCAGAACACTAGAAAGGGATTTGGCCCCCATCTCCAAAAGTGAGCAAGAATCTACCATAACCAACAATCTTGAGAGATGAGTTGTCTCCCAAATACACTTTCCCACTATCAAAGTTCTCATAATAAAAAAACTACTTCTTGTGGGGAGTCAAGTGTTAGGAAACTTATAGTTGATAAAACATGCATCCTCGCATGCATATGTGGCAATGGATATAATGAGCACATCACCGATGTTTTCATTAGAGGTTCTCAAGTCTAAATTGTCATCAAACTCCTTGGATTTCTTCTCCTTGTAGTCCTTAATATGGTCATTTTTTTGCAATTTCAACACTTGACCTTAGATTTTCCATGAGATTTAGATCTCCCCTTAGAGTTAGAGTGTGTTTCTTTCTTCTTTTTTCTTGCCCTTATCCTTTGAACGACCTCTAATAGTTAAAGCATATTTGAAATATTCTAATGTTTTCTACCTCATCTCCTTTGAGATTAATATACCAGCCACCTCATCAATCTTTAACTTTGATATGGTAGTATTGATTCCCATAATCAAATTATCCCATGAATAAAGTAAAGAACACTTGAGGGTTATACACTAATCTTCCTCATCCATTTTCAAATCCACATACACTAACTAGCTCACCATAATGTTGAATGTGTTTAGGTGCTCTGCCATGAAGTCCTTGTTACTTATCATTAAGGAACACAACTTTATCCACATAAACAATTGTTAATAAGGAACTTTATTAGGTATGAATTCCCTAACTTTTTATAAAGGTTATTGGTGGTGTTGTCTCTTGATGAATTTAGAAGCACTGAATTAGCAAGGTACAAGTGCACCAAGCTTCTATCCTTTCTATCAATCATTTCCCTATCTTCATCTTTCATACCAGAGGGTTTTTGAATAAAAACTCCAACCTACAAATCTTTGTCAATAAGAAGATCATTTATCTTAAGCTTCCAAAGCTTGACGTTGATTATGTTAAATTTATTGACCTCCATTCTAAATCTTCCTAACATCTTTGTTCCTAAAAAAAAAGATCACACTATAAAGCTCCCATTGAAGCAAGGATAATTAATAACAATAGTCTACTCCTCCCACATATCTAACAAGTTGGTCAAGCTCTATTACTAAATGAAAGTAAAATACAACTAATTTTTGTTTAATGTAAAGAAGAGAACAAAGCAAGTAAATTAGGTCTACAAAACTTTAGTAGAATAATGATAATATACCCTTAGAAAACCCTTGTAAGGGAAAAACCTAACCTTTAAAGACACCCAATGTATTAGTCTTCAAATAAGGTTCCAATACATTTAGAGTATTTATGCTTTTATGGAGATCAACACTCTGAATATAGAGGAATTGACAACATAACTCTACAAAACACTAACCATTGAATCTCCATCCAAACCCTCAATATATAGAATTTAGAGACCCAAGAAACCACCAATGGATTCCCAGAACATTGGGATCAAAATAATGATCCAAGTCATAGTCAAATTGTTCCAACATGAACCCATATACCTATCTCCAAGAGTAACTACTCTACAATTAGAATGTAACTCTTGATTTGACTTATTGACCCCTATGACCAAGGGGGTCTAATGAAAATCCCAATCACTCCAGTATAAGGCTATAAATGCACTTAAAATACCTCTTATAGATGATTATGTTTAGCCAATCAAGGATTCTAGTCATAGTCCACGTAGTAAACTCCAATTCAATGATTTCTTACGACTACCATAAGACCAATGCCACATGGCAGAGAGTGCCAAAGTTAAGGAACCTCAATATTTCTTCCAAGTGGGGTGCCATTATCCATGTCGACACATTATTCTACAACATTTTACAAATATTAAATAATTACAACCACCTTAGCACTAGGACCTGCAAGGTGTACAACACATAGTCCTAACAAATGGATACAAAAGGTAATGAAAAGAACCATTTTATAGCATAAGCCTTTAATGTGCATGGAAATAACTTGGCCAATAATGTCTTCATACATAAAATATAAATATGCATCTTTGAATGATTGTAAATGTGTATAAGGATCACCTTTTTTTGGTATATATCTTAAAATGAGGTTCCACAAAACCCACTAGTAAAAGATAAATGACAATCTCAAAACCAAAGGGTGTTTTGTATCTCAACATAATCGTCATTATTCTATGTATTAGGCATGGCATGCACTTTAACCTTTACTCTATTAAGCTTTGGAATAAGTGCATCAAGGGCGACAATAGGGGTTGTGGTGGTGGGAAAATGAGACACAATGGATGGGGTGTAAAGAGGGTGACAAGAAACATCAAGGATAAATGTGCAGTACTAGTAAGATGAGAGGAAGGAATGACACTATTAGAATAATATGAAGGCATAACACTCATAAGATAGGAGGAAGGAATGACACTAGTAAGGTGAGAGGTAAGGGGAACATAAATGGTAGAGGATCTGGGCATGACACTAGAGGAAGGAACATGAGGGGTGGGAGTCAGTGGAAGAAGGGAAATAGGAGATAGTGGAGGTGGAAATAGGGATCTTGGTATTGAAAGTGGAGGGTGAAGGAAACATTGAGTAAGAGGAAAGTGTGGGGACGAGGAAGATACACCATCCGAAGAGTCTAAAGATCTAATCCTAGCACCAATGCCCTATACAATATCTAAAATAAAAGGTGCATTAAGAAACAAACTATGAAGAGACTCAATGTAGGGGAAGCGACATTAGAAGCTCTTGAAAAATTAATAGTGCAAAGAGAGAAATATCTTATCCACATGTATTTCATGATCAAAATACTTCTCCTCATGATGAGTATTATCCATAGAACCATTGACAATTTCATGGTTAGTCAAATAAGAAGCCATATTAGGATTGAGACGAGGACTTCTTCTCAAAGGGAAAGAAGGATAGTGGTTATACCTTGGCATAAACTCAATACACAAACCTTGAAAGAATAAAAATGCAAAACAAGAGAAAAGACACTTATATAAATCTCATAAAATTAGAAAATCTTAGATTTGAAAAAGCAATCATAAATAAATCTCTAAGGCCAAGAAATAAGGGGGTGTAAAATCAAATGATTTCACCAATAAATATATAGGAAAATGACACACCCTACATAAATAAATAAGGATAATGCATTAAATCACATAAGGACAAACAATTACCCTAGAGTAAAGAGCTAGGATTGATAATAAATTAAATAATGGTACTTAGCTAAAAATATGATGAATATAATATTGTATTAGGTGTCATGAACCAAGTTGTCAATTTATCAAATCCATATGTGATTCCAATAAAATACTTTTGAACTTGTCAAATCTCTATGTGATACTCTGGTTCACTTTTATGATTGTGGAGATAATCTTCATGAGTGCAAATTTGAACTTGCCCATAGATCTAAATCTATATGCATGGATCTAAACACCGGCAATATATTTTCAATTTTTTCTCAACTTAAAATCTTCAACCTATGTCTAAAAGGGGTGGTGTCTATAGTGACCATTTAGGAGCTTACTAAACAAGGGATAGTATCTTTTGTTAGACCCTTAAATACCGAGTTAACAATATGGAACAAACATTGAAGACAACAAAAAATGCACTGATGCCTAAGGCACACATAAAATCAAATTACGCAATGCTAATGCTCTATGTTGCTCTACATGTGATAATGCCAAATGAAATAAGAGCTCCCAGATGATTTGAAATTAATAAGAGCACACAAATTAATGATTTTCCCATTTTAGTCAACTCATAATGACTAGTTGGAGGGAGTCAATGAGGGCCCAAATTTAAATTTAAATTTTGAAAATTTAGGAGTCTTGTCCACACCTATGAAAATGAACTAGTTTAGTTCTCTGACTATAAATTTTACTTGGGTAAAGGAATGGCTAAATTGAAAGTCAAAAGTGGTTCCTAGGGATGTGTGTACATGGAATCAAGGATCAAATTATTTGCCAACTTCCATGCTAGGATATGCCATTTGAATAGTAGTTGCTTCTCTAAGGACAAACTAGTCCAAGTGAGTCCAAAATGAAGGGAAGAAGTGTAGGGTATGCATTTTCTCCATTACAAATGGTAATTTAACTAAATTTAATGTTTGTTATAATAAGGTGATTTTGTCTTTCCTTCATTACTTTCAATTTGTTGGGACTTAAAAGGTGAAGATACATGGTTTGTATAGAGCCTACAAGGGTTTTATTTTTACATAATGTGATGGAAATTAAATTTTTATGGTTGGCTTTGAGAATGTAAATAGCCCACTTATTTAATTGGTTCAGTATTGCAATAACATGTCATTCAATGGAGTTTCCTAAAAAATAAATAAATCCTTGTGTGCAAGCACATGGAGTTTTTAACTCACCCTTATATGCATGGAAAATTTGCACACATGAATTCTTGGCGTCAAGTCAAAGAAAGTTGTCACATAGCTAAGAGACGTAACTCTACAACTAACGTTGTTAAGGTTGAGTGTCATGTTGTTATCACTTACACCTTAATTTCATGGAGTTTCATACAACCCTCTAGATTTTCACACCTTAAACTTGCTCGTGAAGTGCAACAAGTTGATCAAAAATTGGTGATGGGATAGAAGTGGAAACAAATACTAATATCCTTAATTGGGCATGTAGGTTGGTTTATGTTTTCTCTACACTAGGTTGTCCCAATAGAGGGAACACTCTTGCATTCTACATAAATGTGCATAGTCACATTTTTTTAGTTTTGCTAGAAAAATAATCTAAACTATAAACTATAAATTTAATTAATAAGATGCTATTTAATTGGATAAAGTAAATATTGTAATGTTGTAAACAAACTAATCATTTATAATGCAACTTGTCTTTTTATAATGTTTGGATGAAATGCAAATTACTATATAGTTTCTAAAAAATAGAGATTTAGTTTGTGAAATGCAATTACTAATGGTTTTTACTATATAGTTTCTAAAAAATAGAGATTTAGTTTGTGAAATGCAATTACTAATGGTTTTCTTTTCTTTTCTTATTTTTGTGCAATTGTCCTAAATACAAAGAATGTAGTTTCTTTAATATGACTATTTAATGAAAAGGTTAGATGTTGTTTTTATGTTGATTTTTCTATGATAAAACACAAGTTTTAATGTTGGTTTTTTCTATGATGAAATACAAATTATAATGCTATTTTTTGTTTATGTTCTTTCCTAAATGCACAATACATCTTTTAGTTGAACCGATCTTAAATATAATATTGTTGTTCTAAAAACTATTTTCATGTGTAAAAATGCAACTTTAAGTAACTACTATTAGATGCAAAATCTATTTTTAATATATATGTTTTTCCTATATTTGTAATGAGAGATGATTTACTTGGCTTTTGAATAAGGAAAAATGCAGGTTTCAACTATTCACATGGATGTAAAATTTAGTCTTTGCAAATGCAACATGCATTTTTTGTTATAACTTTCCTTCCAATTTTTATTTTCTATTGGCAAATGCACTTTTGGTGTTGAATGTAAATCAATTGTTACTATTCATCCTTTGTAATATGTAGTTTCCTTCTTTTGTTTAGGTGGCTACTATGAATTTGAAGCAAGTTTGGAGAAGTAAAATGGATCTATTACAAATAGAATTAAACGTAGAAAACAAGAGTATATGGTGTGGGTTGTTATGACTAGGGGACTAGGTTTGTTGTACACCTTACAAGTCATAGGCTTGGTTTAATTATTTACTATTTGTAATATTATAAATAATTGTGCCCAGATGTGGAAAATGATGTCCACTTGGATGGAATCTTGAGATTCCATACTTGGAACTCTTTGCGAGATATCATTGATCTTATGACAATTGTAAGAAGTCATTGAGTGAAGGACTTGGTGGACTGTGACTAGCATCTTTGATTGACTATTTATAGTTATGTTAAGAGATGCGTAAATACAATTATCACCTCATGTTGGAGTGCTTGGGATTTATACTTTGACCCCTTGGTCATAAGGGTCAAACTAGTCAAATAGAAGCTACTTTCGATGTTGGTAGGAGTTATTTTTGAGTGGGGCACATGGGTTAAATGTGGACCACTTGTACATGGTTTTGGCTCAAGGTTTTGAATCTATGGTTTTGGAAACCATTTTTGGTTTCCTAGGTCTCCTTGGCCTATATATACGGGTTGGATGGACATATTATGTCCATATTTTTTTAGTGTTAATTCACTAAAATTCCTCTAGGATTGAGAGTATTAATCTCATGTGAAGCTCAAAGCTTGAGATTGTATTGTAAAATGTAGTTGTTGATAATACATTGGTTTTGGTGCTTTGGAGGTTGGGTTTTTTTCCCTAAAGGATTTTCCCAAGTTATAATAATGTCTCTCTCTTAAGTGGTTGTTTTGAATTCTTCATGTTCTTCTATCTTATACTCTTGTTCATTTATTTAGTGTTGTTACTATGTTAGAATGCTATTGAAATTTGTATAAATCAAAGAAATTGTAACTCTCTCCTCATAGGATTAAGTAGGAAGTTTTTGCATATATCCCTTCATTTGGTATTAGATCCCTACAATCTTGTTAGATCCATGAGAGGAGTATGGCCTATTTTATATTATTCCTTATTTGAGTGAGAGTTAGTTGTAGTTGATCTTGTTTTCAAGAAATAGACACGGCAAGTGGAGAGGTTCAATGGAACCAACTTTGAGATTTGGAAGCTCAAAATGGAGGATTTTCTCATGCATAGATATCTATGGGCAGTGATTATAGATCATAAAACATTTGACATGAAAGATGAAGACTGATTAGTTATTGATTGGAAGACAAGGAACCTCATTCAATTTTCTTTGTAAATTTAATGCTCCTAAATGTTTTAGAAAATACCACCACCAAGAAAATTTGGGATAAGTTTGCGAATTTGTATCAACAAATTCCCTTATGAAGTAGCGTTTTCTATGGAAGAAGTTGTATTCTTTGAAGATAGGTGATGGTGATAGAGCACCTAAATGCATTCAACACTATGGTGAACTAGTTAAAATTTGTGGATGTGAAAATGGACAAGGAAGATTAGTGCATAATTTTCTAAGTTCTTTTCCTAATAGTTGGCGAAATCTTAGGATGATGATCAATAACATTATTTAGGTGTGCTTTTTAAGGAGATGAGGTGAAAACTTTAGACTCCATCAAAGATGCCTTGATTGTGAGAGATTGTTCTAAGAACAAAAGGAAGAATAGTAAAAGGGACAAGTGTGCCAAATCTAAGGGCATATCTAAGTCTCCTGATTGATTCAAGGTGAAATATTGGAACTATAGCATGATCAAGCACATTGGAAGTGACTACAAGGAGAAGAAAGGAACAAAGAATTTGAATGCGTAATATAGAAAAAGTGATACCTTTAACTTTTACATTACATTAAATATGAGTTGGGTTGGAAATTGCTAATTTACAAGAAACTGAATACAAAATCAATAAATTGAATTTAGAATTGTAAATAGCAAAAATAAAGGAACATGGCACCAAAAGATGGACTTCATTGTCTCAGACACTAGTGTGGTGTTGGACGTAGATGTCCACGCAATGCATTGTAGTCCTACTTTCATGCTGTCGTCCAGAAAAGTTGCAAAACTCAAAGTTTTCACCAGATTTCAAAGTCACCTACACAATAGGAAATAGAGACAACCAAAATAGTAAACCAGGGGATACCAAAATACATAGAAACAATAAAATAGAGCTCAAATAACTAAATTAAATGAGATATTGAAATGAAAATCAAAGAGGAAGACACTAGAAAACCTTTGTGCAGTTGAATATCTCCCAAAATACTTGTAGTTGAAACAAGAGAAAATGTTGGGATTGTTTGGGATCTTTCCTTTAGGTCAAGCCCTATGTTGGTCTTTCAAACTCCACGAACAACTAATGATAAAGAAAGTAGAAAAAGTAGTGGGTACTCCTATCCTACGTGCTTCTAGGAATTAAGAGTGGTGACAATAAAATAAATCTATTAAGTATCAACCCTAGTCTACGGCAAAGAATACCCTAGTGTGCATAAAAAGATAAATGAGGTGGTGGTCTACACCAAAAGATTTGGTAAAGTAAATAAAGAGGAAATATGATAAAGAAGTTGCAATAATATTATTCAAAGCAAGAATAAGAACAATATTACCAATATGATGTAGAAGAATAAGAAATGAGCTCTTTGGGGGTGTCAACCATTGTGCAATAATGTAAATCCTTAAGAGAGATTAAAAAATGGTGTTATTTCAACAACATGTAGCTTCAACAAGTTTCAACAATAGAGGTATGTGCAGCCAAACATAGCTAAGAGAAGAATAGAATGAGATAGCTTGATAGAGTTACAAAGATTATTTTTGCATAAGGGTTGTGAGGAAGATGACTTAGGTCAGATTTAGATGTTGAAGGAATTTTTTTGACAAATGGGCATTACAGTAGGCGGTACCAAGTAGTTGGGTGAGAAGTAGAATTTTAAAATTTTGAAAACTCATGGGACGCTAGCATGTCACGTGAACATTCATGCATCGCTCTAGTGTCCTAGAGAAATCACTTAAAATTTAACACGTGTTCTTATGAGATCGAGAATAATTAGAATTTGATAAGGAAATTTGGCAATCTGGTGAAGGAAAAGGCTAAGTTAGGCTAAAATAATCCCTAAAACATGCTAAGGGAATGAACACTAATGTAATCCCAAAATATATCGTGAAATTGTAAGGGTATGTAATTTTTGACATTATAGAATGATGATTTAAAATTGAGAACCTCAAATGATGATGGTGATAATTTTTTTTTCAACCCCTACTATGCATGCACATAAGTGTGAGTGGATTATTGATTATAAATCCTTTTTCATGTTATTTTCCCAACAAGGAGTGGTTCTTGGTTTAACTTTAATGGTAAACATGTGTACTTGGGAGATAACTCTTTTCTCAAAACCATAAGATGAGGTAGAGTCATGCTTGTGTTTGGAGACAAAAGGATCAAAACCCTCTCCAATGTTTTACACATTTTGAGTTTGGTGAGGAACCTTCTTTCCACAAGTAATTTGAATGATGTTGGTTTGTAGGTGATGTTCAACAAGGATGGATTTAAGTGTGTGTGGTTCCATGGTTTTTGATAAGGGGGTTTAGTTTGGAACTCTACTCCATTTGGATGCTAGCACCATGGAATGCTATAGTTTGGAGGTTCTTGGTTCAAGGAACCATAAGCTTCCAATAGACAAGACCATGTTGTGGCATGAGTGTATGACCCACATTGGCGATAAAGGTTGAAGGGCCTTGAAATGTATAATTTAGTACATGATGCTAATGACTAATCTAAGATGCTTTTATTTGGCTTTGTACTATGTTGGTTTCGACTCTTGCGTCATGATTCATTATTTTATTCCCTGGATTGTGAATCTTAATATATATTGCCTTGGTTAAGTTCCTTGTTGTGCATTCATGGTGGGATAATTTATATTAATTTGTATGGAGGCTGGAGAAATTTGCCCATCTCTCAATCCAACACAATGGTACAAGTCAATAACTTTGGTGTATTTGGCATGGAAGTTTTGATAGAGTGGTGACATGTATGTTCCTAATTGGAACTTTAGTGCAACAAGTCCATGTCATGAGATACAAGTGGTAGGGTGGAACAAGCTCTTTTTAGGAGGGAAGTCCATGGTGACATGGAAAACTTTTGAGAGTTGTGGTTTATTTGTAAATCAAACTCCCAAGAGCTTTGGTATTTTACTACAATCATTGATTATAGGAGTAAACAAAATTAGGCATCTATGGAGAGTAAGGCCAAAGGCATATGAAGTATAAAAATGACATATTTTAGTTGATGGATCAAACCACCTTACACTTTGATAGTCTCTTGATTGATTGTGACCATTAATTTCTGGAGCTCATGATCCATATTGTTGATTACAGACAAGGCTTAAGTAAAATAAGGAAACATCAAGCATTAATTAAGTAGTTATAGTGAGGTAACATTGCAAATTACTATTGATTATGGTAGATTGATCAATGATTAGGTGGGTCCCTTCAATGTTCTTTAAATTTCCTACAAGCAATGACTTTCTTTGGGGAAAGTAGTAGATGGAGACACATGGTAGCTATTGTTTTATTTGCTTGTGGTAGATCAACTAATGGCCAATTGGATCCCTTCAATAATATCTCATAATTGTTGATTATAAAAGTAAATAGATTTGAGATGTTAGTTGGAAGCAAATTTGAAAGTTATCAAATGGTAAGCTCAAGTGGGTATTGTGGAAATATGTGTCATCAATCATATTGATTGTGATAAACTAATAGATCAAAGAGTTTTCACTTTTAATGGACTATAAATAGGTTGCAACCATTGATATAAAGGGTAATCAATATAGACCATTAATTTAGGTTGAACCTTATTGGATTAAATAATAAAGTGTCAAAAATAGATAGGTGCATGACATGTTTTATTATCTCTCTAAAGATTAATATGTTTCTCTATGAGATGTCAATGTGTTGTAATCCTGTTAATTGTGGTTGCTTAATTGATAAAGTAGTTCACACTTTGGGCCATCCATAAATCAACCATAACCATTATTTTTAGTGGCGAAGCTTTTTGACCATCAATTATGGCCATGGTTTAATGAACTAAAGTGGCATGGTCAGACTCAAAGGGACATATAAAGGGCACTTGTGTAACACCCCAAACAACCAACCAAAAATTAGAATGAATTTATTTTTAATTAATAGTTATTAACTAGATTACTATCTTAATGGTTATATTATAGGTAAATCCACCACTTAAGCTTCAATCTTCAAGTTTGGATTCTATACTAAAAGGAAAATCAACTTGATTTATGTCCTATTTTAGATCTTTAGGACTTCAAAACCACTCGAATAAATTTTGGGAATCACTATTGAATTTGAGGATCCAATGGGTGTGAAACTTATTCCACCTAAACTAAACTAAATTTAAATATGTGGAGTTAATCTCTCTAGATAACTTTGTTGCTTATACCTAGCTACTTGACATTCTCTCTAAATAGACTTAGGCTTTACGAGCAACAGTTAGGTATCATAATCTTACAGTGATTTAGGGTAACGTGGTAAACTCTAAATAGTCCAGGATCAAACTTCTCAGGCTTCCTAGGCTTCTTGGTCTTCTTGGTCTTCTTTGAATTATTGTCTAGGGAGAATTTACTCCTAGGGACATGAGATTATTAAAATATGACTTAATTGGATTTTGGTTATGGGTTTCAAAGGTTATTACTCTAAGGATTTAAACTACTTTGGTTTAGACACATGGCATGATTTGGTTGGTCCAATCTACCGAGGCCTCTTAAAGTTGTCTATGAGAATTTCTCCAAGATCGTTCTCTTTGGTAGATGTCAAATCTCAATAGAGTCTAGTTTAATTGGTTTCAATTTTAAAATTTATAAATTTAAACTTGTTGACAACCGTGTCTCATTTTATGGACACATGTTGACCAAAAAATGACTTTGGTGGATCACCATCTAGGATTTACTTTGATAGATCAATGGATAGGAATTACTTTAGGGTTTCAAAAATCATGGTCTATGGATTTCAACTTAGATTAATAGAATTAAAAACATATTTCAAACCCAAAGTGATCCTCAAATAGATTAAATTTCCTACAAGGAAAATTCTAAGACTTGACAATAGATAAAAATAAAACAATATCCTTAGCTCAAATTAATTAGATAAATTATTAAACATAAAAGTAAGCCCATGAAGCTTGTGAAAAGCCAAAATAATCTTTCTACCATATTTGTATCGTCTAGACTAACACCTGAACTTCCAAGAATTTCATCTAGGGACTTCACTAACCAAATTCATGTTGAGTAGCCATTAACAAAAACTACACAGGTAGAAATCTTTAATTTTCCACAGTCCATATTGTTGTGATGAGTGCTTCTGGATTTGACTGTGTTTAAGATTTTTCCCTCAACGTTTCGGATCACACTCCGTGATTCATTCTCTTCTCTGGCTATCTTTCTCCTGATGATGGATCACGGAGTGTGATCTGAAACGTTGAGGGAAAAATCTTAAACACAGTCAAATCCAGAAGCACTCATCACAAAAACTACACAGCTTATTACCATCAAGAATAAACAACTTAGAGATCATTCTCAACCTTAGGATGATTAGAATTTTTTTTGATAATCAAGAGATCGACTTGAAAATATGATCCGTCATTACATAGAATTCAAAGTATAGAATTATATAACTTAAGCCTTTAGGGAGATTTATACAAACACCAGACCATATAGTCCATACACCCTAGATTTTGACACTTAAAGTAGTTTAGCTACATTCGTTAGAACATTACAATTTGTCATCAAAATTACTCATTGATTACAATATAGACTAGTCAAAGACAAGAATATATCATTTAATTCTACCTGTATTAATTCTTAGATAATTCATTCATTCATTAGCTAGTTTCTCTAATGTGCCTTCTATGGTCACTTCATTTAATTTGACAAGAATTTGAAGTTCATCCTCCACCGACTAGAAGATATCATTGCTTCATATTGTGTAACTTTGATGAATCTTGTGGAGTATTAATTGATATCTACCCTTAATCTATAGCCATGCTAGGGAAAAAATGATTTAGAGTCCATTTAGGCACTTCAAACATAATTATAATTAGAGACAATAAACCTTAAGATACTAAACAATCATCATGATCACAACTAGAACTACTTGAAAGTCATCATACACAAGTTTAGATATCACCAATTTATCATTGAGGTGTGAATGTGATCTAAATGGATCTAGAAAATATATTAGAATTAGAAAACTTAAATAGAAGACCAAATTCAAGTGCAAGGATAGGTGCTAGATAGAGCTAGATTAGAGAGCTAGAAAATATAGAGATTGTACCATGATCGTGGAAGTGCCACCAATATTACACATTCTAAAACTTGGAATCTAAACCAAATAGGTGTATGTATAGATTCTAGTGATGGTCAAAATTCTTCTTAGGCTCAAGAGAATTCTATTGTCATTATAAATATATAAATAGCCATGTGTGCAAGTATTAAAGGCATGCCTACAAGTTGGAGAATTGTGATAATTGTTGTATGTTTTCATTCTATTCATGGTTAGAGAGAAATATAAAAAGTAGAAGGCAATGAGATTTCCCATTGATTATAATATTCTCTTCCAAAACTAATAAAAGAAGGTAGCAAACCAATTACCACTACCACATGACTGGTTTTTTCTCCACCTCAAAGGTCTTCTAGGATAAAAATCCATGCTGTGAATTATTTACAAGCTTATTTTTGTTTTGAACACATGATTCTTCCTCTAATTTATTTAAACTTTCATTTACAAAGCTATATGAGTTTATAAATCAATTTTGGTATAAGAAAGGTTTGATTTCTTATAGGATTTGTGGAAGGATTTTGTATGATAGTGATGACGAGAGATTAAAAGGCACCCATGGAGGAATTAAATGTAAGGGTGAATATGCTAGAAGGCCACATGAGAGGCATCATAAAAAATCAACAATGGTTGAGGCAACAATAAGAGCACATGAGTAGGAAACAAGGTAACATGAAGCAAGAACAATACTCTATTGGAGAATTGGTAAAAGCTTTGGCAAAAAAGTAGAATTGATGATAATGAAGATGATTTAAAAGATGAAGGCTTCTTGTGTGAATATAATGTAGAAAAGTAAAAGAACAAAAATAGAGATTAAGCCTTTTGATGGATAAATTAATGCATAGTTGCCAGATACATAGATTAAGCAACTAGAAGTATATTTTAATGTGCATAGAATAAATAAAGTGTAAAGAGTTAATTTTGCATGCCTAAAAATGATGGGTCATGCTCTTGTATGGTGGGATACATATGTTGCAAATTGTGAAAAAAAGGAAAAAGCCAATAGTTGATAAATGGGAAGAATTCATAGAATTAATAAGTAGGAATTTCTATCCCATAGGACATAATGTCGATCAAAAAAATAAGTGGATGTACTACAAACAAAAAAGTGGTTAAAGCGTGCAAAATTATACCATGGAGTTACATTAGCAAAATATGTCAAAAAAAACTGTCAAAAATTAAAAAAAAATCAAAACATGTCAAAAAAATAAAAAATAAAACACACATATCCAAGCAATAAATTGAATGCAAGCCATCCTTAATCCATGCTAACCTAGTCAAGCAATCTAGTCAAATCATCTAAAATCATACCTTGGTTTTGTTTCCTACCTTGCTGTCAACTCAATCAATCATCATCAGTTATCATCTTTGGGACATATCATTCCCTCATCCTTGTGTTTTTCTAGGGATATATTGTTCCCCGCAATGACAACACTATCCTTATCCAATCAATCAATCAATCAATCATCAAATTCAACTTGACAGGGGCAACACCTTATTTGTCTTTGTGTGGTTTTATGCATGCTTGTGTGTGATATCATTTTACTTGCATTTTGTATCAATCCTTGTAGCATATTGTCACAATGACATCATGGTATTCCATATCATGGTGCCCAACAACATATGTTTTCTTGTGTACATCGTCATTTTATCTTGCATTAGCATTATCATTTTATATTGTATCTGCATTATCATTTTATCTTGCATTAACATTATCATTTTATCTTGTATCTACATTATCATTTTATTTTAGCATTATCATTTTATCTTGTATCTACATTATCATTTCATATTACATTATCATTATCATTTTATCTTGCATATACATCAGTCCTTGTAACCTACCTGCCACAACGATATCATGGTTTTCCATATCATGGTGCTATACGACATAGGGTTGCTTGAGACCTTATTGGTTGTCCCATAACAGTACCCACTAAGGTTGTCAAATGCCTTGTGATGTGTTGGGGCATCCTTCTACACACAAGACACATCGTCACCCTGGTCTTTATACCTTGGTGCATAATGTATAGTGCTATAGCAAAAATCATGATCTTACTCACCTAATGCAACACAACTTGTCTTTCTCTATCTTTTTGTTGTCCTATCCATTTCGAGAGTGTACCCATGTCCTTCATACATGCCTATCCTCTCGAGGGGCATTCCATCTTGTCATCCCTTTCCAGTCATCCATACCTTTTCTTCTTGGAAATGATGCTACTTCCTTTTGGTCGCAACATCATCTCAAAGAGGGGCAAAATGTAGACACCTAAATTTAATCTTGTTCTTATGACATCACCTAGAGACCATCTTGTGACACTTTCATCCTAGGCCCCTTTCATTATCTAGTTAATTAAATAAATTAACTTTATTTATTTAATTAATCTTAGTCCATTTCCTAAATTAATTAAATAAGTTATATAAATCTAGTCCATCCTTTAGCCAGATTAATTAAATAAATTTTATTTATTTAATTAATTTATTTCTCCCACTTTGTCCTATAATTAATTAATTAATTTTCATCTATCCTAATCCTTATACACTTTTACCTATTAGTCTTAGCTGACATCATGAAAATAGGTCCTATCCTTCCCACATCCAAGATCATATAAATATCACTATTTCACCTAGCTAAATGGAGAATCAAGATCCTATCTAGCACTACCTACCGAGCAAGATCTACCTATAACTCTTGACTATCAAATGAGATTTCAAGTATTGTTATGCTGCTAGTGTAAGCAATCAACATTTATACATCAAATATTATTATTAAGCATTATTGGAGCACATCCACCATTCTTCATGGTGCATCAAGGGCTATTGTGGTAACATTGTTTCATTGTTTTCCTTTGATTTTGATAGTCCTTTGCTCATTTTGAGGTGATGTAGATTGTGAAATAGTAACTTTCATTGTGACTGATTTCCATTTATCATTTCATATTTCTACATCATACAGTATGTCTGGATACTTGTGTTGTACTAAAGTTAGGATGCATGTAGTTCTACCTTGGGCATGTGTTCTTAGTAAAACATATAGCATCATATGAAGAGAGATTTTGCAGTATGGGATGCAAATAGCAATTCATGTGGATGTACGGTTAAAATGACTTCTGGTTACTACTAATTGTCATATTTGTCTTGTTCATGTACTTGCATTCATATGTGTATTATATGCTAGAAAGGATGTGTTGATGTGTGTTGAGAAATCTATTTTCATGTATTTGAGATGTTTTGGATCTATGGTTTCATGTGTATGGTTATGTGTAAGAAGGAAATAAACTAAATGAGATAATCACCAGTAATGTATTATACCACACAGGTTTGGATTATGGATGGTGATTCTTCACCTTGAATAATGGATGGGGAGGAAAGGGACATTCTCATGGTGGGTTCAACCCCTTCCCCGATCAACAAGAGCATGACATCTTAGAGGATTAGTTTGTAGAGTTGAGCTTGGAGTTCTTTAGATATTGTTCATGATATACATTGTATATGGCCACCTGTATTTGTAGTGGTTTGTTCATGGCTTATTGCATTCATTATCATTGATGAGGGTTTTAGTATTTGACCCCTTGTATATGTTGGTTATGTAATTATGTTATCTTTGTTGATGAGTACTTGATATATGTACTTGGGAGACTTTCATATTGTTTGAGATGTACTTATTGTTGTACTTTCTTATTATATTTAATGAGTTGGAGTTATTTATTGTGTGGATCTTATTTGGATATCTCTTGCATGTTTTGCACATTGTTAAATAGTATTGTATCATATAAGTTAATGGAAGTTGTTGGAAGTTTATCTTGTACCCTTTTGTTAACATTGGATTGTTTGTTTTGTTTAATTTGTAAAGAATTTTGAGGTTGCACTTTGAAGGTTGTTATAATCTCTTTCCATGAGTTTGGGTAATTGACCACCCCAAGCCTCCTATAGATATCCCCTATCATATATAATTTATGGGTTAACTTTCTTCAAAGAGCCCAATAATAGGTAAGGTGTGGTTTTCCCAGAAAACACGCTTTCCAATGCACATAAAATTTAAATTCCATGGAAGAATACATAATTACACATAATAATTTTTTTTCTTCAGAATTTCCTAAATCTAACAAAATAAAATAATCATTTTCTAAAAATATCCAAGTTTAGCCATTAATGGATCTTGAAGCTACCTTCCCATATTTTTCCCCAACTTTTTTCAATTTTGAAAAATATAAAATATCAAAATTCTAAGAATACTCTTTTTCTCTACAATCACCCAACATCACACTTTTCAAAATACATAACATTTTTGAGAAGATTTGATTGGGTTTAGAAGGCAAATTCACATATTTTTCACTAAAATTGAAAATGCATTAAATCAATATTCTAAGAATACCCTCTTGGTCTAAATCTACCCAACAACACACTTTTTCAATCACATTTCACTTTAAGAATATTTTTTCCATAGTTTAGGTAGGAAAATCAAAATTTCAAAAATATTTCCTACAACTTTAAATTCACAAAATAAAATTCTACAACAAATGAAAATAAGAAATACCTCATTGCATTTGAAGGAAAATGCAAGAAGAATCTTTTTCCCTCTACAAGATATCCAATCCATCCAAACAATCTCCAAGTAGATGCAAATCATTTTTTTGTAAGAAGGGTTTGAAATATCTCTTTTCTCCATTTTTTCTTCTCTCATTTCTCAAAGAAAATATAATAATAAAATATAACATACCTTTTTGCAATATAAGCCCCTTTCTATTTTTCCATTCACTTTTTCACTAAGAGATAATATTTCTAACTTTTGCAAATATGTCTATTTTCCTCGATGTACAATAATTAAATTAAATGTATTTTACACATTAAGAATTAATCCTAATTTCATTTAATCATAACTCAATAATTACCTTTCTATTTTTCTCATAATTAATATTGAACACAAAGACTATTTAAATCTTTCCTCTTTCTAATTAATGTAATGCCCCTCGTTTTTGGCTTTTGATAGTTGATAGTAGTTCAGTTGCATTTGGACAGTGTTGAGGCATGTGGATGATAGACTTATTGTTTATGCTCATTATGCTCATTTTGGATTATGGATTACTGATGTGGTTGTTGACATTTGTTATGATCGTTATGATAACATTATTGATATTACAGTTTATGTTGTGTTTTGACATGATCAGTTGATGGTTAGTTGATTATGCATAATAGTGTTATCATGCTTTATGTATACCTGATTGATAGTTGAGAGGCTTATGTTTATTGTTATGATTTTAGAGAAGGGATAGTGTAGTACTACTCATTACGAGTACCCTACTACGCTGCGACTCCCTGACTCTGTGTGGTTGTTATGTATGTATATGCTTGGTTGCAACACTTTGTTTTGATGTAGGTTACAGGTACCAAGCATCGATTCCACCTGACTTAGCAGGTCTGAGCGTGCCTTTACACCAATGGATAATGTGGATGGGAGATAGCATGGGGTTCCCTAGGTCAGTCTTTGTCTTCAGTTTGTGGTTGCGGGTCTTGATGTCACTCTGGGTTTTCGTGCCTCGGGTTTATGGTCGTCCTTGGTATGTAATTGTTATTGCTTGAACTTTTGGTTAAAGTCTATGTGTATTCGTTGGAAATACATTTATTATAATAATAATAATAATAATAATATTAATAGTAAGTTTAGATATAATAGTATTTATTTAGTCATTATTTAATAATGTGAAAATTGGGAATATTGTTTAAGTGATTTTAATAAAGATTAAATTAATAACATTAATAATTGTAATAATGATATTAGTCATAAGTCATTAATATTATATTAATTGTTGTATTAGTTTATGGTTAGTTTGAAAATATTATTAGTTTATAAATTATGGTTGAGTGAGTTGTCATAATAAATTTTTGGCTTGAAAATCTCCCCGAGGAAGAAAATTTAATTGCATTCTAATTTTGGGGAGATAGTGGATTCTCCATGATGGATGCGGGAGTGGGAAATTAATCGAATTTGTCTATTTTTGTATTATGGGGAGTTATTTGTGGGGGAAGGATTCCTGAGAGTGGACAGACAGAAATTTGGGGAAAATTTTTGGGAAGCGGAAGGATTCTGAAGCTCCAGGATCAAATTCCGGGTATGTTGTTCTATCTAATTGAATACTATCTGTGTTTTGAAATTGAACCATTCTCTCTCTCTCTCTCTCCTATTCTTTTGAATCTATTTGCTTTGGTGATTGTTTCTGTATTCTTGTCATTGTTTGTCTTGAAAACCTCAATTTTGATCATTCTTGTGGGCACATTAATCTTCCCTTATGAAATCTTTTCTGCAATCACCTTCCTCTGCCAGTGGCCTCTACCCATTTTATTTCTGTTAAGCGATTTCATTTTGTTTCTTGCTTGTCATTCGCAATACTCGTCCCATGGATGTCCTTACTAAAAGGTGATTAAACGTGACTCTGCAAAAAACTTTTCTCCAACGTACCCGATGTTCCAAAGACCTTTTTGGCAAACTCTTTTCCGATCTGTATTATCTCACTA
Source organism: Cunninghamia lanceolata (assembly GCA_027924645.1). Lineage (NCBI taxonomy): Eukaryota > Viridiplantae > Streptophyta > Pinopsida > Cupressales > Cupressaceae > Cunninghamia > Cunninghamia lanceolata. The sequence continues at coordinate 602,373 of BSBN01001541.1, read as the reverse complement.
TCCAGTTAACCCCACTTGGTGCACATCTTGCAATTTTTGTTTATTTATAATGCGGCCCTCTGGAAGAAAAATTGAATGATCCTTGCATTGAAAATTGCTCTATAATCAATCAATCTTTTGCAGGCGTATTAGAAATGAAATCACTAATTTCCTTGTGTTGGCAAATACGTTATTTATTTATTAAAAAAAAAACATACAGTTTTCTCTGTGAGAGGTGTCACCTTGGTTGAATGCTTACCTATTGAGGACTAGATGATTTTCTCCTAAGCTAACGTTGCTATTGTCAGATCCTTCTCACCTATTACCACTGCATCTCCATGCTTGCAATAAAATTATTTAACCTATTTAATCGCTTAGCCTGAAGTGACCCCCCTAAAATCTTTTATGTTGAGTAAGATAGCGGTCCCTTGGGAAGTGAATCGAATTCCTTATCTCTAATAACTTTTTCTTTCTCATGGCTCATTCAACACTTAATTTACTGAACTCTTTGAGACTTTTCTTGTGATGCATTCTTTCTGCTTGAGCTGACCACATCTCTATCATTCTTTTCTTTTTTTTGACGCCTGAATCTGAGGAGCGATGTCCTCTTTCCTTAGATCTGCAAATTTTATCTTCTTTTCCTCATCTCTCTGGCAGGCCGTATACCTTTTTTCTTCATTAAAAATCCTCTGAATTTATTCTATTGCTGTCATCCCTCTGGCTAAAGTGCATTTCTTGTGATTGTATCTTACTTCTCCATTTTGTTAGTGGTTGTATTTAGCAAGTCTTGATTATAGAAAATCTGGCATTGATAGGCTATTAGATATGTATCAAATTTGTTAGTTTCTTATTTCAATCTGAAGTAGACCATTATTAAAATAGAATATTAGGAAACATTCTTTCCTTGCAATTACCACTTTATTAGAAAATTTGGACATTGTTAACACTTAAAAAAAAATTTACATGTTGATAATATGGAATTTATCTATTGAAGGTTAGTAAGGTTATTAGTTAGATGGGATTGCCAGGTATCTCAAGAAGCTAATTGTATTATTATAAATTCTGTAAGTTTAAGTGCGGATTTTGGTAATAAACACCATCTTTACCTATTTTATTGTGTTAGAATAAAGTTAGTAATTTAATACTTTGTATTATATTATTCCCAAATTTAATTAAATTGTGCATTTATCTTTATCAAGAAAGTTAATTAATTGTAATTTGGTAAGATTATAGGAATTTATTATGAGTAGGTTTAAATGGTAGTATTAGTTATTAGATAAGTAATAGATGGAATTATAAGCCTTGAGTTGAATAGAATATTTTTGTCTTGAGTCAGTTAGGATTTTACTAGAAAGAGATTCAAAACCTTATATGGAGTCCATGTTTTAAAATTGTTTAACAAGTGTTATGATTGAGATTGATCTTTAGATATTTATTATTCTTCCTTGAAGTCCCTCTTGTCAAAGGCAAACCAATGTGTATTAATCGAGTCGTTGCTTTGAATTGGTTTTGAGTCTTGCAGTTTTAATTTACTAAGTTTTAGTGTTCATGATAGTTCTTGTGGGAGATCAAAGGTGACAAGCGTCATGTCTTGGAAGTCACATAGCTCCATAGGCTAGGTTACCTTGGAATTTAATGTAATATTGTGGCAAGGTTGTATTGGTGATGTGTCTTTTGGTTTGAGGTCTTGATGTGGTTTTGGGGAAAAAAATGTTATTTTGGACCTTGAATTTGAAACTAATTTTGTAGTGATTCAGTAAGCAAGAGGACAAATGCCTTGCAATGTCCTTTTCATGCATGTTTATTGGTGGTTTCTATTTTTGTCATGATAGGGGTACTAGTTGCAAATAGGAGAGTGGCTTTCGTGCTAGGGCTGGTGCCTAAAGTGGCTGCCTGGATAACCCCATGAAAGTTGTAATTAAGTGATAACATAATAGTTAATCTAGGTGGGCTGGGTAGTTATTCACATAACAAGATAAGTATGATGCCTCACCCATGACTATAGTTTTCTCACAGGCTAAGGATGGGATGAGAAGGCCTGGTTGGAAAGATCGACCTCCTTGTCTTCATGAGAGGAAGTGTCAGTTCTGCATGTGTCACCCTATGGGGCCAGTGCCTAGAGAGACGCTGCCAGGATAACCATAGATGGGGGCCATTTTCTAGAGAGAGATAGCCTGGATAACCCATGCTAGGACCATGTGATGACACTCTCCTTTCTGCAGCTTAGTTACTCCCCTTATGCTACCTTTTGTTGCCTGTGGAGTATTGTTAGCCATTGATGATCTGTGTTTTCTGTGTCATTTTTGTATTTGCTTATTTATACCTTTTGACTTTTGACTTAGTGGAACCTCATCATTATCTCCTAGCTCGGGGGGTGGACCTCAGGGTTCCACA